>MU174454.1:3797283-3819796 GCA_016696395.1 Antechinus stuartii | reverse complement strand
ATGCTCTACCTTTTTTGGTCCTAAATTTTCCCTTCATCCATAAATCTGACAGATAAACTATTCAATGTCAATTTGCTTATGGAAAAGCATATACTCATTTTGACCTTATCTTGGTATTGGTATATGTGAGATGTTTGTCCATACTTAGTTTCTGCCTAGTTATCAGCCTTCCCCATAGCTGTTGTTAATAATGAGTTTTTATTCCAAAAGTTTGGATCTTGGAGTTTATCATATTAGATTACTATGGTCTTTTATTATAATGTAATTTGTACCTATAATCTATTCATCTATTGCACTGATTCATCACTTAGCCAGTACCAGTTTGTTTTAATAATTACCATTTCATAATACAGTTTGAGATCTGGCACTACAGGAACACCTTTTTTTTTTTTTTTTTTTTTTTTGCATTGTTTTTGCATTGTTTCCCTTGATATCCTTGAAATTTTGTTATTCCAAATAAATTTTTTATCATTTTTTTCTATATCTACAAAATATTTTTTGATAGTTTGCTTGGTATGGCACTGAATAGATTAATTTTGATAGAATTGTCATTTTTATCATATTAACTCAGCCTACCCGTGAGCAATTAATATTTTTCAAATTGTTTAGCTCTGACTTTATTTGTGTGAAAGGTATTTTGTAGTTGGGTTCATATAGTTCCTGGCTTCATCTTGGCAGGTAGACACCCAAATATTTTATATTGTCTAAAATTATTTTAAATGGAATCTCTCTGTCTCTTACTGCTGGACTTTGTTGGTAATATACAGAAATGCTGATGATTTATGTATCCTGCAACTTTGCTAGCATTATTAATAATTTCAAGTTGTTTTTTAGTTGATTCTCTAGGATTTCCTAAGCATGACATCATATCATCTGCAAGGAGTCACAGTTTTGTTTCTTCATTGCTCATTCTATTGGTTCCTTTTTCTTATTGCTATAGCTAACATTTCTAGTACAGTATTAAATATAGAGGTGATAATGGCTTTACTTCATCCCTGGTTTTATTAGAAAGGTTTCTGGCTTATTGCCATTACTGACAATGCTGTGTGATGGTTTTAAGTAAATATTACTTGTCATTTTAAGGTGAGCTCCTTTTATTCCCGACACTATTCAGCATCTTCGGCTGTAGATGAGAACAGGATGCTCAGAGAAGACAGGAAAGCACTTTTGGGTACCAGGCCTCTTGTGTTCCACCCAGAGTGCTGCATATGGAGTCCGAGGAGCTGGGTTCAGACTTTCCATTTGCTACCTGTGTGATGTTGGATGAGTCCCACATTCTCTCTAAGTTCTCAGTTTCTCATCTCTTAGGTAGATGACCTCTAAGATGCTTCTAGCTCTAAATGTATGATCCTATGGTAGGATAAGTCTTACGACAGTGTAGAATAATGAAGTCCAAGACCTGAGTTCAGATCCCACCCCAGACACTTACCAGCCATGTGACCTGTTTCCCCCCTTATAAAGTGGGGGCGGTAATAGCGCAGCTCCCAAGGCCTTGCAAGGACCAAAGCCTGATGGGAAGTGCTTTGCAAGCCCCTGGGCCCTCCCCAGACGGGGTGATGAGTATCTCTCCTGTTCCAGGCCAACGCCACTGGGGGTGGAGGCCACGTGCAGATGGTGCAGCGAGCTATGAAGGAGCTGACCTACCAGTCCCTCCTCTTCCCCGAGTCCATCAAGGCCAAAGGCATGGACAGCAAAGAAGACATTCCCTATTACTTCTACCGCGACGATGGCCTCAAGGTCTGGGAGGCCATTCAGAGGTGAGAAGCCTGGTCTTGTGGGGCTGTAAAGAACCACTAGGAGATTCTTCCCAGGCTTGGGGGAGGAAGGAGGACGGACGCTGATGGGAGGTCAGAGACAAATGTGGGATGGACTTCACGGGTCAAGTCCCCTCGTTTCATAGCTGGGGACACTGGGAGTTAAGTGGGAGGGAAGGTCCTCGGCAAGGTGTTCTCGGCCCTCCCCCATCGCTGACTGAGGGGCAGGGGAGCCGTGTGCACCAGAATTAGTGAGATGCAAACACGGGGGGGTCTGTCCCAGTCTGATCATAGAGATAACTGAGGGTGATGCTCTCAGGACATGAAGGTTTCCCCTCCCCCCTCAGTTTCACAAAGGACATAGTGGAGATCTATTATGAGAGCGACCAGGTGGTGATGGAGGACACGGAGCTCCAGGACTTTGTGAATGACGTTTATGTCTATGGGATGAGAGGCAAGAAGACTTCAGGTAAGAGGGCTCCGCCTTCTCAGTCTCCTCTTCCCTGCATGCATCCCTCTCCAGTCCTTTCCCGCTTTCTCATCTCTATGGATCCCTCCCTCCCCACCTTTCTCAGCCTCTTCCAGCTCATGGAAGCGGCTTTTTCCTCCACTATTCACTCGCCATCTCCAAGGTAGCAGTGTCCATGCTCCTGACAGGTGAGATCAAAGCTTTGTTCCCCATACACTTGTCCCCAGGAGGCTTTTCTGAAGAATGCAATGTTCCCACTATCAAACACTTGTATGTCATCATGATAATGAGAACTGATCTGTACTCCTGGGGAGACATCAGCAAAATGAACACCCCACCTGAAGTCCTTTCCCCACCTCCCATAGCCTGGTCCCCTAGAGCCAGCTCAAGCTGGGGGCAGTGCTCCGGACCAGAGTAGTTCTGGCTGAAATAATTCAGAAGTTCCATCCTAACCTCATTCCAGACGTCCCCGGATGTCAGCTTCATTCAGGGAAGAATATAAGAGCCCAAAACTTTAAGATTTTTTTGTGTCCCTCTCAGCACCTGGACACTAAATATGACCTAAGAACTCTGGCTAGTTCAGAAACAAATTTCAGACAAGGCCAGACCTTCCTTTTGGTCTAAACTCATATCCTCAGAGTAATAGGGGGAAGTGCCAGGATGAACTCAACACCTAAGACTATTTGGTGTTTACCTGGCAGAAATGAATAGCAAGATCTGAGTTATCTGGTATATTCCAGGAGCTCATATATGTTTAGCCACTAGGTGAGTATATCAAAAATAAAAGCTTGAACTTATTCTTCAGCTTCACCATCTCCTCTGGACACCACAAATCCAAGGGCACTAAGTCATTAAGTTAAGTCATCAGGTCTTTGAGCCCTCCCTTCCTGAGGGAGACCCAGAATATACTGGGGGAGAGGAGAGTCAAAGAAATAAGTTCTGTGGCTCAGACCAGATTTCAGGTATGCTTGGGCCTTCACCCATTTTTAGTCATAGACACCTGCGTAATTCACTGTTTCCTTAAACAGCCCAGACCACTTTTCAAGTGCTGAGGAATCTTTTTCTTATCTTAAACTGAAATTCACTTCCCTGTGATTTTCTGGCAGTTTCAGGGGGGCAGCCTCTGCCCATTCCCCTCTTTGCCTTCTGGGAAATAAGATTTTGCCCAGATGCCCTTTGTCTTCAGCGGGGCACAGAACTGCTCCAGTCTTAGGTCCTGGCTCCTTTCATCAATGGGCTTGAGAAAATGATGTGGAGTTTAATGCTGACCAGCCTGCTTTATCTTCTCTCTGCAGGATTTCCCAAGTCCATCAAGAGCAGGGAAAAGCTGGTGGAGTATCTGACAGTGGTGATCTTCACTGCTTCTGCTCAGCACGCTGCGGTGAATTTTGGCCAGGTACGGACCACTCACTTATCAGGCGTCCAGAGCAGCAAGGGGCTGTTTATTAGAGGCCACAGTGGCTCATGTGGCAGAGGAGATCATGGAGAAGAAATCCACTGGGGTGGGGGGCACGTTGGCAGGTAGGAAACTCAGTAAGCACAGAGCACTCATCCCCCACTCAATCCTGCAGTTGGTGCTCTGGGGGGATTGTGTCCATGGGCTCAGGGGTCTCTATCTTCAAGTCATTTAGGGAGGAGAAGGCTCACATAGGCTGAATAATTGGAAAACAAACAATATGTACCTCCAAAGGGAATATTATGTATCATTGCAGGGAAATAATCACACCAGGAAGTCCCAGATCTCCTAAGTGCCCCAGGGTGTGGGAATCTGGCATGGAGTTATCAGGGAAGGCTTTTGGGCAAACTGGATATTAAAATGCATTTTAATAAAACGTTAACAACTTTAAGGAATCTCAAGGGGTTGGAGAAGATGAAAAGGAAAAAACATCAGTAAAGACAGAAAAGTAGAAATAAGGGTTCCTGTCACCATCAGGGGCTGTTGGACTGTGGGTCATCAAAGGAAAGCTGCGTGGGTTGCCTCTGGTCTCCACAGAAGTGCGACCAACGTCCCTGCCCTGTGAGGCTGCTTGGGACGGTCCACACGGTCAGAAAGACTTCAGGGCCCGGGTGCCAGCCCTAAATCTGTCCTTTGACTCATCTCCAGAGCGGAGTGTGTTGGAACAAAGAAATCCTGGCAGCAGGACAGGAAAGCCCAGGGGAATTTGTGTTCTCATGTTTCGTGTGTTCATAGTAGAAAGTCTTGTAGAATGCTGTAAGCCGTATGTGGTTTGGGTTATAAATAATCCCAAAGGTTATACATGAACAAGCATTTATTAAACACCCACTATGCGCTTAGCCCCGCCATGCTGCTTTCCAGCCATCCTCATCTTCTGCAAGTGAATTTCTGGCTTCAGACGCTCAGGCCCTGGGCTCCTGATGGGGCAGGAACCTCCATGAATATGATAAGCAGACCTGGAAAGGATAAGCCAATCGAGCCCTGCTCACCAGCTCACCAGGCTAAAATACCCTTTTCTAGATATCTCTCCTCTCCTTGCCCTACTTGAACTCCTTAAGGGCAGAGATTGTCTTGCTTTTGTATTTTCATCCCCAAGACAGTCTGGCACAAAGTAAACCCTTATTCACCAGGTCCATTTGCTACATGAAGAGTGGGTCAGTGAAGTTTCATGGGGGCTTTTCTGCCATAATTAGTCAATTAGACTGGGGTGGGGGGGGCTTCATTCAGTGGAATCAGCTGCTGGAGTTGGATAATTCAAAGATGGGAGGGAGGAGCTACTTGGCACAAAAGACAGATAAACATTAAAATAGGTTAATAAGGACATGGACTTCATGGACACACCTGAAATTTGCTATTTGTGTTTCCTTGACAGGAAAATGAGGAAGTTGGGTCAATTGATGGCTGGGGTGCCTTTCAACTCCAGTTTGATGGTTTTAAGGTCATAAAGATCAGAGTATTGAGGTTAGGAAGGGGACCCTAAAAGTTTGGGGTCACAGACTGGCGTCACAAGGTGTCTCAAAAGAATCTGCAGGCTTGAATCCATTTCCTAGTCAAGGGGCTAAGTTTTATTGTAATTGTGATGCCATTACAAGCGGGCTAAGTTCCAAAAGAAAATAGCAGAGTGCTAAGAGAGAGAGAGAGAACACCTTTATCCAGCTTTCTATCTTTGACATGCTAATTCTATGGCCCAGAGGTAGGGTCAGGGCCAAGGAGTGGTCTCCAGATTTTGGATCTCACTGACCAAAGTATCAGTTAGCAATGAAAGGAGGAGTGTTCTATTCAGAATCAGAAAGATTGTTGTTCTTAGATTAGGAATGTGGGAAGTCCCTGAGGCAGACTCCAAAGCCAGAAGATTGAGAATTACTGTTAGAACAGAAGCTCCTCCTAAAATCAAAGGGCCTCAAAATCATTGCTATATTATATCAAGAGGGTTTCTGCCCAATACTGTGACTCCCTTGACTTCATCCTTAATAAGTGTCATCCAACCTCCAAGTCTAGAGATCTATTGAGTTTGCTACTTCCTGCAGCAGCCCAGTCTACTTTTGTTTTGCTGAGAAATTTCTTCCTTATCTTAAGCTGAAATTCACTTCCTAAGGACTTCCCATTGATCCCAGTTCTATTTCCTTTTCCCAATGAGAATCCTTCAAATATTTGCTTAGAGTCATCATATTATAGGAGGTAAAAAGCCCTGGGTTCTACTTTTGGCTCTGCTGCTAATTATTTGTATGACTCTGGGCAAATCCCTTCATTTCCTTGCCCTGCGATTTCCTCATGTGATACTTTCCCAGCCCATAACCACCCAATGAATCCTTCCTTGTAATCAAACCAGTTAATCATAATCAAGAGCCAGAAGAGATAATTCTGACAGTTACACAACCAGAGCATCCCAAACTTGCCAAGAAAAAGCAAATGAATCACATCCTCCATTCTTCAGTTAATGCTTACAGTTAATCAAAGTTGTTTTTATTTATAGTTTGCTATTGTTATTCTGCTTTTTTCACCCCATGTCATTTCATAGAAGTTTTCCACATTTTTCTGAATTCCTCATATTTGTAGTTTCAAATCGTTAAATAATATTCTGTTAAAATCATGGGCTACAATTTATTCAGCTGAAGTAGTTGACAGGCAGCCACTGTGACTCCAGTTTTTTGCTACTACAGAAAGTGCTATTGTAAAACATAAAGCCTTTCTTACAGTCCTTGTCCTCCTTAGAGTATCTCCCTCATCAGATATTGCTGGGTCAAAGAGAATTTCTTTTTTTTCTTTTTTTGCTGAGACAATTGGGGTTAAGTGACTTGCCCAGGGTCACACAGCCAGGAAGTGTTATGTGTCTGAGATAAGATTTGAACTCACATCCTCCTGACTTCAGGGCTGGGGCTCTATCCACTGCATCACCCAGCTTCCCCTCAAAAAGAATTTTCAAAGAATTCACTCACTTGTTTTCCAGAAGAAAGGTTGGACGGAAACAGCCAGTTGGGCAATCACCATATACATAACTGCACTGCAGGGGACATCCTTCTGTCTTCCCCCACTAAACTGGCAAAGATGATAAAAGATGCAAATGGTCCATGTTGGAGGAGCTGTGGGAAGCCATTTCCCATTCCAAGTGCTCAGAAACCATCCTAAGACACACTTTAGAATATTGCCGGGAATTTGTCAAGTTTCCTAAAGCAGTTTAGCACGTAGATTTCATCATCTTTTCCTTTCGCTTTTATGCGATTTTCATTCGTTCATTCATTCATTCACTGATTTCTTGAAGGTTGGGACATTTGCAATCTCCAGTCCAAGGGCTTCTCTTCCACTCCCTCATTTATCTCCTTTCTCTCCATTTTGTCTCTCAGAAGAGCTGAAATCCGGGGATGCCCTTGTCTCCAGGATCCCTTGATCTGCTCCTATTTGCAGAATTATTTTCAGACAGCAACAATACCAGC
The DNA here is from genome assembly GCA_016696395.1 of Antechinus stuartii. Taxonomy (NCBI): domain Eukaryota; kingdom Metazoa; phylum Chordata; class Mammalia; order Dasyuromorphia; family Dasyuridae; genus Antechinus; species Antechinus stuartii. Next base: position 3,812,686 of record MU174454.1, on the reverse strand, counting down.
TCAGCAGCCACACTGAGCAGGGCTTCCAGGATCCTGGGATGCTACTCATTAAGGCCTGCTGCCCCCTAGACGTTCTCCTCAGTTATCTTGGGAGCCAATTCTCTCTCAGCCATTTTTGAGGGAGCCTTGCCACTCTGATAATTGATCTCTTCAGTAGGGAAAAATACACAAAATAGAATCCTGCCTTCTCCGTCATCTGGTGTTCCTTCACAGAACAGCAGCACGCTCGGACCAACGGTCCTGCTTCCAACGCGGCTCCCAGAGCCCACCTCCCAGGGAGCTATCCCTGCGGGGCAGGGCCCAGCCCTCTCTACCACCTGCCAGCCCACGCCACCTCCTGGGCAGGGAGGGAAAGACAGGAGGCGAGTCTCACTGTCCCCATGGCCTCCCTCTGACTCCAAAGGAGACGTCCCTGCCCTCTCTGAGATGGTCATGGTCTTCCCTAACCGATCTCCTACCCAAACCCACCTGGGGGGCTGGCTTGCACAGAGTAAATCCTTAACAGAAACTTATTAGCTTGGATTAGGTGGGAATTACTCAAATGAGGGTGGGACAAACCGGTGAGTGACAAACCCTGAGAGCCCTCACGCCCATCTGTCCGTCTGTCCCCTGGCGAGCAGTATGACTGGTGCTCCTGGATCCCTAATGCGCCACCAACCATGCGGGCGCCTCCCCCGACGGAAAAGGGTGTGGTCACCATTGAGCAGATCGTGGAAACGCTGCCAGACCGAGGGCGCTCCTGCTGGCATCTGGGCGCCGTCTGGGCACTGAGCCAGTTCCAGGAAAACGAGGTAAGCCCAGGAGTGCTGCCCTTCTTGGAATATTTGGGGGGAGGCAGCACGTGGCAGAGCGGCTTCAGGGCGGGCTCCCGACACAGGCCGGCCCTGTGACTCCGGGCACCGGCGGTATCAAACCCAACCACAAGTGGGGCCACTGTCTGGGAGCATCTCTGCGGGCGTGCTGACTTGGAAAACCACACATTAACACCGTCCTACTGTATTTCTGTAGTTTGTCAAACAACACTTCCCAGTCACATTTTAACCAGGTCCAGGCTGCTCTGGGGAGGGGCAGCTCTAGTATTTGATGCCTCTGCTTTAGGCAGCCCCCCAAAAAACATTCCTGACAGCTGCTGATGTCCTGGGAGTGGGGGCCTCCCCCTGGAAGTGAATCACCAGTTTGGACAGAAGCAAAAGTACCATTTGGGAAGAGTCAGGCAGTTGTTGTGAGAGAAATTATCCTTACTGGCAATACTAAATGTACAACTGTACATATTAATAGCTTATATATATACATATATGTATATACTTTAACATTTACAAAGGACTTTACAAATATTCTCTTATTGATCCTCCTAACTGCCCTGGAAGGTGCTATTATAAGTCTAATTTTACTAATGAGTAAACTGAGGCTGACAGACTTAGATGACTCACTCGGGAAGCATCAGAGGCAGTAGGTTTCACACTCAGGTCTTCCTGCCTTCAGATTCGGCTCTTTTTTTTTTTTTTTTTCTGTTGTTCAATCCTTTCATGTGATCCCATTTGGGACCTTGACAAAGATACTGGAGTGGTTTGACATTTCCTTCTCCAGCTCATTTTATAGAGGAAGAAACTGAAGCACACAGCATTAGTTAAGTGACTTGCCCAGGGTCACATAGCTAATAAGTGTCTGAGACCAAGATTTAAACCCATGAAGATGACTCTTCCTGACTCCAGGTTAGACACTAACCACTGCTCCACCTAGCTGCCCCTACATTTTGATCTTTAAAACTCTTAATGTCCATTAGCTCATTAATCCTTTCAGCCATCTATGTCGTGCAATAGCACCCTTGTCACCCCTGATTTTATATGTGAGGAAGCCGAGGTGACCCACAAGAGGAGTGAGTTTCCTCAGGAGGTAGTGAGTTCCCCATCACTAGAAGGTAGCAATCACTTAGGGGAATGCATTGCAGTGGAGATTCTTTTTCAGGAATTGGTTCACTTTGATGGCCGCTGAAGTCCCTTCTGATTATGTGATCTTATGGGGGAGGGGTGGTTCAATGACAGCCTACGTAGGGGACAAACTAGGGTTCTAAATTTACTTTTATCTTTCCATGTAACGCAACATTTTACTTCTTCGGGAATGTAAACTCAAGGGCTTGGGATTCACAACATCATTGATTTGGAGCTTTATGGTCCTGCCTTTTCCTCATTTTGAGGAACTGAAGCTCAGATGACTGGGATGCCTGGGATCCCAAGGCATGGTTTCCTTATTTGTTTTTGTGTCCCCAATGGTGAGCACCATGCCAGGCACCCAGTAGGCCCTAAGTGAATGTTTGCCTGCCTTATTGCCTTGTCTCCATGGAGTGCTTGACCTGAAGAGGGAGCAGAATCCACTCCACCAGAAGCAGTGGATGGGCTTCCATGTGGGCAGGGGTGGGCAGGACAGTGGCAAGGTTTAACCCGTGTGTGTCTGTCTGGGTCCGTCAGCTGTTCCTGGGCACGTACCCCGAGGAGCATTTCATCGAGAAGCCAGTCAAGGAGGCCATGGTCAAGTTCCGCAAGAACCTTGAGGTCATCGTCAGCGGGATCGCCGAACGGAACAAGAATAAGAAGCTGCCTTATTACTACCTGTCACCCGACCGGATTCCCAACAGTGTGGCCATATGAGCAGGCCCCAGCTCAGCGCTGAGGTCCGGAGGAATGTTCTCGCACTGCCTCAGAGGGAAGGCCTTCATCTCCTTTGGGGATCATAGGAAGCTTCTGTGGCGTGTGTCTACACCTAAGCAATCCTTCTTTTAGCAAGAACCTCTCCAGACATGATACTAGGCTATGTAGCTTATGTTGTCACACTTAAGATGTCAAGCCACAGGATGTATGATCATGTAGCCGCCATGCTGACAAGGGCTTTCTCTACAGAGGTCTTTGTGCCCCAGCAAAGTGTAGAAATTGCTACCGTATCTCCCAATTACTTCCATTGCCACTGTCCACCAGGGAATCTGTACCATCCCTGTCATACCTGAGATCTAAATGATCACAAAATCAATTCTAGCTTGCCCTGGAGAATGGGATTTTCTGGAACTGAAGATACGTGCCTTTATAAAAACAGTACCAGAAAGTCCCTCTCACCTCATCCTGGGTGTCACACATTGGACTGCTGCCTTTTTCCTCAGTCCTGGCTTTGTTTCCCAGGCTTCTGGTAACTGAGCCCTTTTGAATGATGTCCAGGATCAGTTGGCAGGAACCCACGGTGAGTCATATCATGGAGGGGTTCAGCCATTTACCCAAGAAGGCAAGTTTAATTCAACCACCCGACGACCCTCTAGTTTTGTTTAGAACCCCTGGCTGTGTGGCCTTCCCACTCCTCCCCGCTCCTGCGTTATCCTTGGGGACCCTGCAGGAATGGAAACAATAGCTTTGAGAATGAGGAGCAGTAGCAGAGAGCGCTCTGGGCAGGTGGGTTTTAGAATGCAGAGTGATTCCTTACGATTTTCTCCTTTCTTTTTCTTGTAATTAATAAAATTAAAAGATTTCACATTTCCTTTACTCTTGTTGCCATGATGACTTTGAAGGGAGCCGGGGAGACATTCCCCATGCTATCACTACCAGGTTAGGCCAGGCCTGGGAGGTGGGGCCCGGAACTCACAATGACATTTCCTCTCCCCCTCTACCACATCAGCAGTAACAATAATTCTAACTAGCTAGCCACAAATAGAGCTTTAAGATGTGTAAACATTACAAACATTAATTCATTTTATCTTCAAAACAACCTGGGGAGGTTAATGTTTTTTAATTCCCTGAGATTTTAAGTGACTCGGCTCAGGGTCACATGGGAAGTGTCAGATGGGATTTGAATTCAAGTCTCTGACTCAGGCCAGTCAATATTCTATCCCATGCATTCCCATCTTGGGAGTCCCATCTTTGGCATGTCCCATCTGACCTGAACATCACTGAAGCAAGAGGCAAACAGAGGCTGACAGGATGTCTCTGGACCTGAAGGGACTGTCTCCACTTTCCCTTTATCTCTCCATTTAGTCATTCATTTTCTCAATTCACAAGTACAAATATAGATAATAAAGAAAAGCACAATTCTACGTTGAAATTGCCCAAACACGTGAGTCTCATTGTGCATATTGAGTCCATTTCTTCTCTGCCAAGAGGCGAGCAGCAGTCATGTCTGGTCACTGCTTGGAGTTCTTAAGTCTGTCCAAGTTGCTGTCCTGAGAAGAACACCTTAAGCTGTTTCCTCCAAAAAGCTTCACGGGGTGTTTTTTTGTTTTTTTCATGGAGAATGCTGCCTTGGCCTGTGACTTCCAAATTCATTTCAGAAATCTTACCTGCATGGCAGATGCCCAGTTAGGAACTTAAAGTTATAGTCCTTTCTTAGAAAAACAGTCCAGCCTGGCTGAGAAAGCTTCCCCCAGTGCTTGGAAGGATGGAGTGTGGAGGAGCTTCTCATCGCTTTGCTTTTATGCAAAACCACAAGGCCCAGGGCTCTGCCTTCTATGGCTCCTGCCCCTCCCCGAGCATCTGGTTGGACCCTTTGAGGCTCTAGAGGCCCCTCCTGATGGAACCTTTAGTTTCTAGTCTCACAAGTTTCTTCCTCGTCCTTGAATAGCCTGAGTAAAAGGGACCCATGTGCTGCCTCGTCGGCTCACAACCCCAGTGGGAACGTTAGTCTTTCCAAATCATGGCTTTTCATCAGTGATGTCTTTTCATCCAAAAATCTGAGTCTTGGAAATGGCAGTGGCCTGCCCGTGGCCTCAGGATTGGGCCAGATGTCCCTGAAACATCTTGGGGATTGAAAGGGCAGCTGGGCTATTCCTGAATGGAGTGAACCCCCTGATCTCCATCCAGATCAGTCACTTGGAGTGAGAAAGGTAGATTTGGACCCAGGTCCCTCACTACCTACGTGATCCCGGGCCTCCATTTCCCTTCAGTTTCCTCAGCTATAAAGTGAGATCTGGGTCCTTTCCAGTCCCCATCTCAGGAGCTCTCCAGGCTGGGCCTTCTGTCCCCTTTGGGCAACAGCCCTCTCCTGCAGGGGCTCCCCAGAACATGCACTGGCCTGATTCTTTGAGGACCCCCTCAGCACTCTTCTGTTTGCTAATGTTAGACCAGAAGAGGAGCCCCAGAGAGAGGAGGGTAGTGGCCTTGGAAGGGCCCAGTGTTAGCATGGAACTGTTAAATGTTCCCCAGGTATGATACATTAAGGTTTCATAGTCCTCTGCGCACCGCCCTGTGAGGGAGTGACAATATAATTATCCCTGATCATTATCTGACATGTCCTAGAGGGAACATCTTAGGAGATCAGAGCATCCTCTACTGATCTAAGTTGTATAAAGAGCTTTATGGTCATTATGGGATTTGAGCCGTGTTATATCCATTTTAAAGATGAGGGAAATGAGAGTTGCTCCAGAGCTTTGCGCAAGAATCCTCTGTCAGAAGCTTCGAGGAGGGGAATTTTCACCCTGTACTCTGGGCAGTGTTGGGTCTGCTGCGTATTTATTCAGGGCTTTGTGACACGCTCTCCAGCCCCCCTACCCAACAGATGACACAAAATCTCACGCCTTCATAGAATTCTTTAATCTGAACAGGGGCCAGCCCTGCACTTTTAGGGCACAACTGAGCCATTCCCCAGATCCCCTCCATGCCCACCCCGTCCCTTCTCCTCTGACCCCGGATTCAGAAGGGAGTCAACAGAGCTTCAGATCTCTCCATGAGATCCTCGAGCACGTGCTGGGCCAGCAGCTTGGTCATCGGGTAGCAGGCCTCTGCCAAGGTCATCAAGGCTTTGGAGAAGGAAGTCACTTGTTCCTGCAGTGATGAGATGGGATCTGGCATGAGGGCCCAGGCCCTGGCCCCGGCCTGCTCCCCCATTGCTGGGTCCCCGAGGTCCCAGGCTGGGGCACTATCTGAGGGAGGCCCCGGAGATGCTGCGGTCCTTGGCCAGAGTCGGAGGGAGAGCCCTCAGCAGCTCTGGAGCCCTGGAATCCAGCCCCTGGGCAGCCCCCCAGGCTTCCCTTCTGTCTGAAGGTCACCCCAGGAAGCAGCCCCTTCCACTTGGCTGGAGCCAACTGCCCGAAGGGTTTCCTTCTGTAATGACCACATTTGTGTCTCACTGTTCCTCCCTCTGCCCTCGGAGGCCCAGCAGCCCCAGTCTCTTCTCCCCAAGCCCACCTTCAATTACTCAGAGACACCGCTCGTGATTCTGGGAGCTTAATGCCCCTAATTCCTCCAACCTCAGTGTACCCTTCAAGGCTCAGCTCAGAGAATACTTCCCCCCCCCCTCCATTTAGTGGCCTTTCCTCCCTGCTCAAGTTATAATGTAGACACAAGACTCCGATACAAATGTGGGCATCTGCTTGTTCTGACTATATTTACAGGTCTATATTTGGACAGCTACATCGCACAAAGTGCCAGGACTTCCTAAATTCAAATCCAGCCTCAGACACTGGCTGTGGGGCCCTGGTGGGTCACTTGGCCCTGCCTGCCTCAGTTTCCTCATCTGTAGAATGAGCTGGAGAAGGAAATGGCGAACCCCTCCAGGATCTCAACCACCACTAAGGGTGTTAATGCGCTGGGCCTTCCCACCTCATGTAAAATGTGCACTCCTGAAGACTAGGTGCCAATTTTTTCTTTTTTCTGGGGGGGCGTGGGGGAGCAGCTGGGGTTAAGTGACTTGCCCAGGGTCACACAGCTAGGCAGTGTTCATTGTCTGAGGCCAGATTTGAACTTGGGTCCTCCTGACTTCAGGGCCATTGAGCTGCGCCCAGACGCCATCTGTCAGTTCATCTTTCTGAGGGTATTTAGTTACATGAGATGAAGAAGGGGGAGCTCTGGCAATGGCCCCCAAGTCTTTGGTGAACTATCAGCAGGGGTCCTCGGTGAGACCTTGGCATTCAGCTCAGAGCGGCCTGTTTGGGGAAAGCCATCGGCGAGTGCCCCGTAAAGGGCAACCCCACAGTACCAAACTAAGGTTGAAGCAAAAACTCCTGTGGGGAAAGTGTCCAAGGGCGAAGCGCCACCTGGGAGGGAACAGGGGCTCCTTCCCAGGCAGCTTCTAGCCCATGCTCACACCAGTGGGAAGGAGACTTGGCTGAATCAGGATTTAACACCGGCCTTCCCTGGACCCTACGGCTTCCCTAACCCGTCCCATTTATCGCATCACAGAACTTCTTGGGACCCCCGCTGGTCACTCCTCCCCAGCTCTCTGCCAACCGTCTTCAGCCCAGTTCCTTCTCTATAGAAATGCCTCTGCTGAGTAACTGATCTCCAGAAGTCTGGACACCCAAGGGCTTTTCCCTCATTTCTCTTCCTCCTCATGCGAGCCTCTGGCCCTCTTTTTTCTTCCAGTCCTCCTTTCCAATCTCAGCTTTCATCTTTATGACGTGGCTCGTAATCTCCTTGCTTGAAGCCCTTCAACGATTCCCTTGAAACTTCCCAAAGGAGAAAGCAAATTCTTTAGCCTAAAGCTGCCATTCCATGAAGAACACTTTTATCTTCTTGACCCGAAGAGGTCTCTGGTCTGGCCAGACTGGTCTCCTCACTCTCCAGTGGACACACCCATAGCTTTCCTATCTCTGTGCCTTTGCTACTACCATTCCCTACACCTGGGATGCCTTCCTCCCCACCATTACCTGTTGAGCTCTTTCCTATCTTGTTTAAGTTCCAGGTTAAAGGTCGTATGTAAAAGTGAGACATTTACCCCATCCTCCTCTTCATCTCCTCCTGCTATTTTCTTCTTTTACCCCAATCTCCCACGATGAAGTGAACTTAGTCTTTTCCTGGCTAATCCCTCTACTTAAAGAGTCCAGGTGATTCCATTCTATCTGGTCTCCAGCAGAGTCACCCCAGCATCCCAACTTCATTGCTCTGTCTCTCTGCCTTGATCTCTTTCTCTGTCTATCTCTACCTCTGTGTCTCTTTTTCTGTCTCTTTGTCTCTGTGTCTTTCTGTTTCTGTCTCTCTTTCTCCCTCCCCATCCCCCTCTCCCACTTCTTTCCCTGCTGCCTATAGACATGCCCATGTCTCTCCCACCTTGAAACGACCCTCACTTGGTCCTCCCATCGCCCTCCCTGGAGCCCTTCTGCCTTTGGGGGTAAAGTCCTCGAGGAGCCCAGACACAAAAGGTGCTGCCCCTTTCTCTCCTCTCTCTAAATCTCCTTAGACTCTGGCTTCTGACATTCCAGCAGAATGAGCAGCAGAAACTGCCCTCTCCAAAGTTACCAAAAATCTCTTTCCGGCCTTTTCTCTGTCCCCATTCTCCTTGACCTCTCTGGGGCCTTCAACACTGCCCATCACTGTCCCCAGAGCAGAGTCTGTCTTTCGCCTCCTTTTGTATCCTGAGCACTTAGCATAGTGGCTGGCATACAGCAGGTGCTTAATAAATGTTTAATGAGTGATTGAGAGACTGGAGGAGAAGGCCTCCTCCCACTCTGGGGAAGAGCAGCAGCAAATGAACAACAGCCTGCCTCTTTATGCTTTAAGAGCTTTTTTGCTTTTAAGAGCAAATTGCTTTAATAATACTAACATTTCTATAGACCCCACTTTGTGCTGGGCTCTGTGCAAAGAACTTTGCCATTGTTATACTTGATCCTTGCAGCAACCCTGGGGAGCGGGCTATCATGCCCATTTTACAGTTGAGGAAACTGAGGCCCAGGGAGAATCAGTGACCTACCCAGCTCTTCCTAAATCCAGGGTACCCTGTGTGGGAGGGCAGTGGGTGCTTGTTAGTGGCTCACAACTCAGGGCCAACGATAAATCTCCCCCCCGGTGGGCACCAAGATCGTATTTGGAAGGGGCCTGGCCAGCTGTAGGAGCTTGGTTTTCCAGTGGGAGCCGGCAAACTAAGCAGAGGGGGCGACACTAACAGCAAGAGCCAACGTTTTTCCTATGAGTAAAATTTTGAAAGCACTTAATGTTTCATTCGACCCTTACAACAGCCCTGCAAGGTTGGTGCGCTTATGCTCCCCATTTTGCAGCTGAGGAAACTGAGTCGGAGGTTACCGGACCTGCCGCTAAGCCGGAGATCTCCCGGAGGCCCAGATCCTGCCGGGACCCCTGGGTTCCACAGGCCAAGCAGCAGCACCGGGCTGGCTCCGCCCAGGCACCGCGCTGAGGGCTGGGGGCGCCCGCACAAGCAAAGCCAAGATGGCGGCAGAACCTTCTTCACGCCCCTGTGAGGGCCTCGCCTCTGCCCCTCCCCCCCACGAGCCCACCCCCAGCGGGCCCCCCTCCCCCCCCAGCAGCCGCCGGGCGAGCTACCTTCAGAGAGTAATAGAACCTCTTCTGCTCGCCCTCCGGCCCCACGGCCGCCCACATCAGCTCGGGAGAGACGCAGTCCAGCACTTCGTACAGGTGGTAGAGAAAACCATTGGGCTCCTGCGGAGGAGAGCGCGGCCCTTCATGGAGGGGGCAGGGCCGGCCTCGGCCCCAGGGCCTGCCCGCCGCCCCGGGACTCTGCCCTCTGCCGCCCGGGAGGACGCGGAGGAGCCCCCGGGGCGGTGACAGAGCCCGCGACAAGCGGGATTGTTCGGGCCCGGTGCTGCCCCTCACCGCCCCCAGCGCCCCGTCTGCCTCTCGGGGTAATCTCTTCCTCTGTAAAATGGGGGGTCGGGACGGCCATCTCCCCGCTCCCGGTGTCTGGCATTCTGAGCCGTGCTGAGGGGCCCCGTGACCGGCTCTCGATGGCGCGAGGCCGAAGGGAAGCGGCCCAAAGGCGCGGCCCTCCCAAGCTCTCCCTCCGGCCCGAGGCGCCCGGGAGGGGGAGGGGCACTGAAAGTGACCGAGGCCAAGGCCGCGAGGCGCGGCGCGCAGCCGTGGAGAGAACTCTCCCAGGCAAGTCCCGGAGCTCCCGGAGCCAACTCGTCCCTGCCTGGCTTTGTGGTGACCCTGCCCCGCCCGCCCAGCGGCGCCCCGTGGGGGCTCAGCCGGTCTAATGCTGGTGTCAGAAAGAGTCCCCCTCCCCCACGATAGCCCAGATTCTGGGGCTCTGGTCTAGGGAGCCCCGCAGTCTGCACAGCGGAGCCCTCCTGGGCTACTCAGGCTATTTCCCCCGGAAAGAACAGTCTTAGCACCGCGGATTCCCAGAACGCCAATTCTGGCCGCCTCCTACAGAGAAGGGACCGGAAGCCCTGAGAGAAGTGAGCGGCCCCCGGAGGGCGTCTCCTCTCAGGGCAGACCCCCTCCCACTCCCTCCCGCCCCTTTGGGCTGCGCCAGGGAAGGGAGCCGAGGGGAGGGGGAGAAAACCCAGACTAGAGGCCCGAGAAGCCCCAAGGTGCTCTAAGTGGGCCTCCGGTCCAAAGCCTCACTTTACAAACAGGGAAACTAAGGCCCACCTTGCGGCCCAAAGCTTACCGAGGGTCAGGCAGGCAGTAATTGGGGTCTGGGACTCGGGCTCCCAAATCCCTCTCTTTTCCTACCCACCCACCCCTCCCCCGGATAAATTAGGCCAGAGCCGGCCCTGAACCACCTTCTCATCAGCGGAGGAAGATGCCCCAGTTAGACGAGGGGGACTGGATGACTCTGTCTGGGCGCATGTTCCGGAGGGCCCCTGAGCTCCCTACCTAGGAGCCCCAGTCCCACGAGTGCTGCCCCTCCTCCCCCGGGCTCTTACCGCCATGGAGGCTCTCTTTTCTCTCGTCTGGGCCCAGCAGTGAACCAGGACGGTCTGTGGGAGAGAGTTCCAGAACTGGCCTTCAGCCCCCTTTGGAGGCCGGGGCCCCCCAGCACACAGAAAGCCGGGGCTGTGTCCCCCGATCAGGGGCTGGGGGCAGGACCCCCGGTGAGGCAGACCCGGAGAAGTGTAAAGAGACTGACTGGGAGGCCAGCCCGGGGAGGGACTGGGCCCGTTCTGTACTGAGAGCGGTACCACAATGTGTATAAACACCTCACAGCCCATTTCCCCTCCACCCCGCTAGGAGGGGCTCCTGAGGCTGGGGTCTCAAACCAGGGTATTTGATGCTACTTAAAAAACAAAAAACAAAACTTAATGAATTCATGTTAATAGAATAGACCAGAGAAAGACCAGACAACTCTTCCATCTCCACGCGCCCTTACTCTGCGGCAGGCCCAGGTGCAGCCTGGGAGCTGACCTGAGATCGGGCTGCTCTCTGCCAGAAGAAGGGCTTCCTGGAGGAAGAAGAGGCCCTCGCAGTGCTTCTCCCTCAAAGAGCTTGGCTTTGTCACCACAAGACTGCCAGGGAGGACCGGCAGGCTCGGATTTGGGGGGTTTTGAAGACTATTTGTGAGCTGCCAAGCAGACCCCAATGAGTAGTGGAGAAGGAGGTCCTGGCTTTTCCAGGATTTCCCTGTCCTGGTGATTCACTAGGATCTCCTTTTCCACCTCCTTCCTTTCACCCTAAAATGCTGGTAAAGCTGCTGCAGGCTCAGTCCTTCGGCCAACTCTCCCTTACGCAGCAGTTCAGTTTACCTAAAGCTGCTGAGGCCATTTTTGGGATTTAAAAGTCCCTATAATTACCCAGGAGTATCTGCTGGCCTTCCTGGGGACACCGAGATCCCTTAGTCTAGATAAATGTACGCCCAGTTTTGTGTGAAAACACGAGAGGAAACGGGTTGGATAGACAGACGTAAGTTGCTGAAGGTCAGAGACTGTTTTCTAACTTAGGGACTAATGTAGAACCTAAAACAAAGTAGGTGAATTCTTGTGGAACCGAGAGGTCGTGGACCCCGAAGGATGGGCAGGATTTCTGTGAGTGGAGAAGGGAGGGTAAAGCGGAGGAGGCTGGAGAGTGGAGGCAGGGCCCCGTTTGCTGGGGGCCCTCCTGTCCCCACAGGGCCATCCATGTAAGCTGGGCTGGGGGATTCTCCTCAAGTTTGGTGAAAAGGGGTCTGCGGTGAAAGCTGCCTTGAGGAGGAAGACTCTGGCAGGTTTTCACATCAGATCACGGGGTGCAATGAAACGGAAGCCACTTGGGCTACTCCCTTCATTGTACAGAAAAGGAAACTGAGGCCTAAGCAGGTAAAGTGGCTTCTTGAGGTCCCCCTTGGGGGATTCTGAACAGAGGGTGCAGGGCCCCTGAGCCAGTGCCTGAGGTCACACAGGGTGTGTGGCAGGTGTGGGAATCCCAGCAGGACTCTGCCTCTACCCCCGCTCTCCTTCCTTCCTGTTCTGCTGTACCAGCAGGGCAGCCTTAACGGGTGCTAGGAAGAGTGGGAAGGAGCGGAAAGAAAGAAATCCCAGGAAGGCAGAGACACATTTTGGATCTGGCCTATGGACTGCCTATTATTGCTTGATTGTGCACATTTTTGTGAGGATTTGGCTTTTCTTTTTTCTTTTAAATTGAAAATGAGGTGGGAGGGTGAGAAAACAAACACTTGTTTCTTGGAAAATAAAATGAACAAAAAAAAGAAGAGAAAACAAAATCTCAAGACTTGGGCTAATTAGATCTGAGAAGTGGGGGATGAAAGAGGAAAAGCTTCCCTGGCTCTGTCTGGGGGAGGGTTGAGGAGGACACACACCCAGTCAGTCAGTCTGCCATCAATGGGAAGGGGCCGTCAAACATAGAGCTTTCTCCCCCTCTGCATCCCTGGCACATTCGGGGCGCACTTACCACCTTCTTCAGAGGCCTGGCGATCTGCTCGTTCATCATGAGGCTCTTCAAGCTCCCTGGGATGTTCTCGGCGTCTCTAAAGAGCATGGGGGCGATGAAGCCGAGCAGCACGTCATAGAAGTTGGCAAGTGGGATCTGGCAAGGGGAGAGAGGCGTCAGCCCGGGCACGCCGCCAGCAGCTGCCATTCACTGGACGGGGCCCAGGCCAGAGATCAGGGCTCCATCTTTTCCAGGGGAACCAGGCCCAGAGTGTTCAAGCAGACTCGGATTGAAACCCCTAGTGCTGAACAGGCGCTCAGGCCAGAAGCAGGGCCAGGTATCAGGGACTGGCACCAGGTGCTCCATTGTGGTGCTGGGAGCCTCAAAGGCACAGGGCCACACCTCGGGCAGCTGCTCTCCCCCTGTGCCAAGTTTCCACAGAAGCCTTAGACGCCCATGTGTGTTCTGTTCCATGGGATGGGAGAGCAGGAGGAGGGGCAAGGATGGGAAGATTTAGTGGGAGAAGGAATGACTGGCAAATGGTTTGGCCCTGAGGAAAACTGTGCCAATGGCAGTCAGAATTCCAGCCTGAGGAAGGCTGAGGTTGGTCGCTCCTGTTCCCCCAGGGCTCTCCATGGAGGGGGGCTGACCCCCCAATGTCCCGGCATTTGCTAGGCCCTGTGCAGCAGCTCAAACCTTTCTTAGAAGGGGTTCATGTTTAGAGGAATTGCATATATTTAACCCATATTGGATTGCTTTCTGTCTAAGGGAGGTGAGGGAGAAAAATGTGGAACCCAAGGCTTTACAAGGTGAATGCTGAAAACTATTTTTGCATGTGTTTTGAAAAATAAAAAGCTATTATAGAAGAGAAGGATTTGTTTGGAAGGGTCTGGAGGGGAGAGAAAATGCCAGCATGTTGACCAGCTGCTGGGCTCGTTCCATCTCTGCCCCCTCTGCCCCAAGTCTGACTTCTTTGGGACAACATAGGGAATGGCTTGATACCCCTCCCCCCATGGCCACTTGCACAAGAAGTGCTCCTAAAAGATCATTATATACTGCAACAGTTCTATATGATGATCCATTCTGATGGACCTGGCCATCCTCAGCAATGAGATGGACCAAATCAGTTCCAATGGAGCAGTAATGAACTGAACTAGCTACACCCAGAGAAAGAACTCTGGGAAATGACTATGAACCACTACATAGAACTCCCAATCCCTCTATTTCTGTCCGCCTCCATTTTTGATTTCCTTCACAGGTTAATTGTAAACTATTTCAAAGTCCGATTCTTTTTGTGCAGCAAAATAACTGCATGGTCATGTATACTTATATTGTATTTAACTTATACTTTAACATATTTGACATGTATTGGCCAACCTGCCATCTGGAGGAGGGGGTGGGGGGAAGGAAGTGAAAAGTTGGAACATTAATTGTCAATGCTGAAAAATTACCCATGCATATCACTTGTAAATAAAAAGATATAATAAGAAAATAACAAATAAATTAATAAATAAAAGAAGTGCTCCTAAAGGGGGAACCACTGAGTCTCTCTGGGATCAAGGGAGAGACAGGCCCTCCGACATGACTCCCGTCATTGGAGCTGCAGGTCGGGAAAAGGAGAGGAGAGGAAGGGTCAGCAGGGAGCCTGCCCCCCACCCCCTGTACCAGGCAGTGATGGTACAAGTTGGGTGAACCTCCCCTCCCACCTGCCACCACAGCACAGCCTGCGCCCTCCCCCCCCCTTCCTCCTGCTTGGGGCCCCTCACTCACACCCACTCCCCGTAACTCCTGGGACAGGACGGCCCAGTTGGACGGCTGCTGGATGAAGGCCATCAGGCTGTCGTAGGCCTCGTTGAAGTTGCTGGGCTTGAATGAGGAGAGAGATCAGCTCTGGTTGGCAGGGAAGGATCCCAAGGGGAACCCAGGGCCGGGAGTCCCAGGGCTGTTCAGGGCACGTGCACACACGCAAACAGCGGAGGCTCCGACCAAGGCGCCGTCCGGCTCCCACGTGCGGGGTGAAGCCCAAAGGAAGCCAGGCGAGGGCTGTTCCCTTCGGGATGACCCAGGCGCAGCCTGCGCCCCCCACCCCCACCCCGGACTTCTGCCCGCTCTTCCCCTGGGTCATCGGGGCTGGCTCCCATCCGAGGCCCCGGAAGACGGGGCCCAGCCAGAGTTCTCAGACCTCTCGGAGGGACCTCGGGAATTCAGCCAACATCTCTCAGTCCCCCCTACAACGTGCAGGCGCCGCGGGAGGAGCCAGAGGGGCTGCCCGGGGAGCTCGCCTTCCGCCCGGTCGGGCCTGGGAAGCCGCTTACCTGTCCGCTCAAGGCCCCGGTGAGTCGGCAGAGCGTGCTTTCGCTGATGTCGTGGGCGGGGGCCAGCCCCCTGGCCCTCAGCGAGGAGAGCTGCAGAAGGCGGCACAGCGCTGGGTCCCAAGCGCCCGCGGCCCCCATCCCCTCCGCCCCCCCCCCCCCCCCCCTCCGAGAAGCCGCCTGGAGCCGCCCTAGCGCTCAGCCCGCCCAAGGAGAGCCCGCCACAGGTGGATGCCCTTCCTGCTGGGCCCCGTCTCCGCCCGGCTTCAGGCAGCGGGTCCCGCCGGGGCCAAGAGGCCGCAGGCGCCTTGGGAGGCACTGGCCCGCTGGCCCACAGGCTGCACTGGTTAATTTGGGGGGAGTAGGGGAAGCGCCCAGAGGACTGGGGGGGCTCCTGGCTCTGCAGTTACTGCCCCGTGGCCCTGGCAAGTCAGCTCAGGAGCCGGATCTCAGGGCATTTCCTCTTCGGTGACACGAGAGGATTGCAGGCACTTCGGAGGTCTGTTCTGACCTTAGCTCTAAAGCTGCAGCCTGTGACCTTCTCTTCCCCTCATTGGTCCC
>MU174454.1:3738823-3792287 GCA_016696395.1 Antechinus stuartii | reverse complement strand
CCCTCCTAAGGCTGTGTCCTGGTCCCTCTTTTTTCTCTATAATCTCTTCCTTGGTGTTATGATCCCATCAGTTCCCATGAATTAAATCATCCTCTGTCTGCTGATGACTCCCACATCTATACCCCGAGACTTCATCTCTCTTGAGCAGCCATCATATTACTATTTCCACCTACATTTCCCCATAACTGACTCTCAAACTCAGTTTATCCAAAACAGAACTCAGTTTTTCCCCAACAATCTATCTCACTCTGAAAACTCCATTTCTGTTGAGAGCATTGCCACCCTTCCATTTTCCCTGGTTCACAAGTTGTGACCTAGCTGGCCATCATATCGATGATACAATCTTAACCTCCACAACACCCCTCAGGTCCGTCTCTCCCAGAATCCTAACTTTATTCACCTCGACTCAAATCAGAACTCAGAAAAATTCAATGGGGAGGGAAGAAGCATTTGTTAAGGCACTAGGTTAAATGCTTTACAATACTATTTTGGAGGGCTCTCTGTCGCCTTTAGAACAAAATGCATCAGCATGGCACTTCAAGCTCCACAATCTGCCTCCCACAGATTTTGTTTGATAAGGAATAAAATGCCCAAAGCCAAGGGTTTATTAATCACTTTTCCCTATTCCATCCAATGCAAATATTATCCTAAAAAATTTTTTTTAGACAATCCAGACTAGGACCTGTGATTTCATCAGAACAGGGAATTCTTGAGACACCTCTCCCATCTCTGCCATTGACTCAGCTGACAAAGGGCCCCACTGTCTGAGGCAGGACTAGGAAGCTCGGTCTTCCTTCCATATCCACCATACTATGCTGCCTATACGCTGCAACCAGGGGGCCTGAATGCTCCTTGAGGACTCGCTGGTTGGGTGTGGATTTTGGGTTTTATTTACTTGGCAGAGAGCTAGACACAGGCCCTGCTGCCAAGCAGCAGCGAGGCTCTGAACAGCTTTCGACTTCTTTATCTGTATAATGCGGATGACAGCTGCCCGGCTCATGGGGGTGGACCAGATGACAACCCAGGGAAAAGTCTCTCGTGGTCGGCTCTCACTCCTCCTCCTCTCTCGGCCCTCCATCCAGCAATTCCTTTCTCGCCCTGGCTCTACCACCTGCTGCTGACTTGGGGTAGTCCCTCCCTTGCCGGGCGCCTCATGTTCCTGCACTTACTTCCATCGCCTCCCGGATGAAGTGCTGCTTCTCCTGCCAGTCCTCTTGGCTGAGGGGCTCTGATGGGGGACCAGTCATGAAACTGCAAATCCAATACAGGCATCTTGAGGTGACGAAGAACACAGCTTGCCCACTAATGTCTCCCAGTCAATCCTCACTTGGGCCCCATCAAGCCCACCTTGGGACGGGGGAGAAGACTTAGCACTACTTCAGCGGAAGCTTTTTCCACTACTTCAGTAGCACCACACGCTGATGATCCAGCTGCCCCAAACCAACCACGAGCCCCTCCCAGAGAGTCAGGTACCACGTTGTAAATAAAAGAGGGCTTGGAGGAGGATGTGGACAAATGGGCCTCCGATGAAAAATCAAGCCTATTCTGTCTCAGACATTAAAATTGGAAAGCTCTAGCTCAAATAACAATTATTGATGCAATAATTTGCTGGATAGCATTGTCTAGCATCTGGCTTTGATCATTCAAGAAAGTGAATGAATGAATTGGGGAATTGTGCAGGTTTTCTGGCAGTGAACAAGGCCAGACTCACCCCAGAAATAATCCAGGAACCTGGCTTTTGGTTGTTGAATGAAGGCACACTTCTACAGGGATAAGAAAGGTGGGAAGCAACTTTCCAGGGAATTAGCCTCAATTAAATTCTTTTGCTTGTCCCTAAAAGGCAAAACTAGGAGTAATGGACTAAAGTTGTAGAAACAGATTTAGGTTCTATGGAAACAGAAACTTCTTCACAATTAAAGCTGTCCAAAAGTGGAAGGGGCCTCCTCTCGTTGGAGGTCTTTGTTTTTTCAGTCATTTAAAAAAAATTAGTATTTTATTTTCTCACAATTACAAGTAAAATAATTTTAAACATTTGTTTATAAAACTGAGTTCCATGGAAACTGAGTGGAATGGCTGAATAAGTTTTAGTATATGAATGTAATGGAATATTATTTTTCTAAAAGAAACAATCAGCAGGATGATTTTAAAGAGGCCTGGAAAGTCTTATTATATGAATTGATACTGAGTGAAGTGAGTAGAACCTAAAGAACATTGTACATAGCAACAAGAAGATAATTCTATGATCGATTCTGATAGATGGGGCTTTTTCAACAATGAGGTGATTTAGGCCAATTCTAATAGACTTGTGATGGAGAGAGCCATCTGCATCCAGAAAGGGAACTATGGGGGACGGAATGGGGATCACAACATAGTGTTTTCTCCTTTTTTGTTGTTTGCTTGTTTTTTTCCTCATTTGTTTCTCTTTTTGATCTGATTTTTCTTGTTCAGCATGATAAATGTGGAAATGTGTACAGAAGAATTGTACATGTTTAATCTATATCACATTACTTGCTGTCTAAGGAAGAGGGTAGAGGAAGGGAGAGAGAAAAATTTGAAATACAGTTTTGCAAGGGTGGATGCTGAAAACTGTCTGCATATATTTGGAAAAAAAATTTGAAAAAAAAAATAAAAAATAAAAAACCCCAATTATAGATTTAAAAAAATTGAGTTTAAAATTCTTTTCCTTCCTTTCTTCCTCCCTCCCCCACTGAGAAGACAAGCAATTTGATTTCCATATTAGTCATGTTGTAAAAGAAAACAGAACCAAAAAAACTCTCAAAAAAAAGTTTAAAAAAGCATGTTTTGATCTACATTTAGACTTCATTAGTTCTTTCTCTGGAGATGGATACCATTTCTTTTCATGAATCCTTAGGAATCATCTTGGATCACTGTATTGCTGAGAATAGCTAAGTTATTTGCAGCTGATCATCTTCCAATATTGGTGTTACATACAAGGTTCTCCTGTTCTGTTTATTTCACATTTCTTCAATTCATGTCAGTCTTTCCCAGGTTTTTAAAAAACATCCTGGTCATAATTTTTTATAGCACAAAATTTTTCCATCACAATCGTATATCACAACATTATTCCATCTCAATTGATGGACATCCCCTAAATTTCCAATTCTTTGCCATCACAATTTGCTAGCCCAAGCTGCGATAGTGTCGTGCATATGGGTTCTTTTCTTTTTGGTTTTTCTCTTTGGGATACAGACCTAATAGTGCTATTCCTGGGTCAAAGTGTATGACACGGTTTTATAGGCTTTTGGGCATAGTTCCAAATTGCTTTTCAGAATGGTTTAATCAAGTCACAATATCACCAATAATGCATTAGTGTCTCAGTTTTCCCACATCACTTCCAACATTTGTAATTTTCCTTTTCTGTCATGTTGCCCAATCTGTTAAGTATACGATGGTACCTCAGAGTTGTTTAAATTTACATTCCTCTAATAGTGATTTAGAGCATTTTTTTGTGACAATAGCTTTCATTACTTTGAAAATTTCTTGTCCATTTCCTTTGACTATTTGTTATTTGGAGAATGGCTCTTATTTTTATAAATCTGATAGTTCTCTACATATTTAAGAAATGAGGCTTTTATTTATATATTTTATATTTACATATACTTTACATAAAATGCTATATATATACGTATATATGTATATATACATATATATATATATATACTTCCTGTAAAACTGGTTTCAGTTATGATCATTGTGTATATATTTCCCTCCACCCTATTCCCCACCCCCATTTATCTTACTCCCTTATTTCACCCTGGCCATCCATCCTCAAGTGTTTTGCTTCTGATTGCCACCTCCTCATCTGCCCTCCCTTCTATCAGCTTCTCCCACACATATTCATGGAGGTCAAGCCAGGGATAGAGTAGAAAGAATTCTCATTCACTCACAAGTCCCTTCCAGTTTTGAGATTCTGTCAGCCCCAGACTCTAAGAAATCTCTATGATTTGCTTCAGACTTTAAGATTAGGAAGTACCTACCTTTCAATTTCCGGAGTTCTTGAGGGTTGGCTTGGAGGGCACAAGAACAGCCCCTCGGACATCTGCTTCAAAAGGTCAAAGAAAGAATTAGTAGGTATGAAACAGTCTTTTGATTTGGTTAATGGGTCCTGCCAACAACGTGACTTCAGCCGGAGCTGGGAAGACTTGGAGATCACTACTCTTTACTCATAGACGTTGGTCCTGTCCACCGTCCACTCCCACAATGGCCTGAGCCCTCATCCTCCAGAGCTTTCCCATCCTCACAGGTCAGCCCCAGCCAGACCATCCCAGCACAATCACGCTGAGATCCAAAGATTTCCAGGGTGCAAACTGCCACCACCATTTTTGAAACCTGATGGAGGCAAGTCCCAGGCCAAAGTACATCCTGGTTCTGTGCGCTTTCAATGCTCTCCTGCTATAGGAGAAAGATGTGTTTTGGCTCCAGAAGTAAAATCCTGCCTTTGAAGCCAGGTGGCGAGCAGGAAGGATACATCATGTGATGAGGGCTGAGTTCTCCCTCATGCCCAAGAACTCAGATCCCCTCAGGACCCACAAGAGGTAGCTCTGAAGTAGCTGTCCTTTTCCTATAACCAACCCTTGAGTTTTTTGCACCTTGCCATCTGCTGTGAATCCAAACCCTCCTTTTCTCCTTATCTGAGAACAGACAGTCTTTTCTCTGTTTGTATCTCCAGGGTACAGCTTGGTACCTGGTACATAGTAAGCACTTTATAATAAATCATTCCTTCCCTCCTTCTCTTCCCATCCTTCCTTCCTTGTGTCTCTTTCCCCTCCCTTCTTTACCCTCTTTTGCCTTAGACTAAGAGATCCCATGGTTTTTTCCCAAGGCAGTTGGGGTTAAGTGACTTGCCCAGGTCCATTAGGAGAGTTAAGTGTCTAAGGCTAGATTTGAACTCGGGTCCTCCTGACTTCAGGACTCGTGCTCTATCCACTGTGCCACCTAGCTGCCCCAAGAGATCCCATCTTATCATCTGTAAAACTGCAGACTTGGTGCAGGGATGGCCACCTACAAAGATTCCCCCTCAGACGTCTGAGAGCCTTTCCAAGTCCTCTGATCTCAGCTGAATGAGTTTTAGAAGCGGGGCTGGTAAAGAAGAACCTAAAGACATGATTCTTCCTCACATGAGTCACACACCTCAGGAGGATCAACCAAAGATGGGGTCAGCTCTTCCACTGCCCTCGGTGGATGGGGCTGAAGCTCTCCCGTGCCCTGACGCCAAGGGAACCTGGCCACTCTCAGCTCAGCCAGGAATATGGGCTCCCTGACCACACTAGGCAGGGGGAACATGATTTGTTACTCTCTCTTTTATAGCAGGGGTCAAATGAGAATAAAGATGGCAGGAGATTGGTGTCTTTTTCTAGTTTCAGTGTCTTAAAGTCTCCAAGGACGCTATTATGATGCACGGAATCATGGCACCAGAACTGGTCACCTGCATTACCAACCACAGACTCTGAAGAAAAGTTACCCTCTCTAGAAGGAATCATTCTGAGATTCATATAAATACTGTGGGGTATGTTTTCCATGACTTTAAATGTATAAATGACTTCTCAATAGGTAGGTGAAGGTTAAATAGGAAAAAAATTAGGAACTCAAATTTTTAAAAAATGAATGTTAAAAGTATAATTTTTTTAAAGAAGAAAACCAAACACAAAAAAGAAATCCTTTGGGAATTCCTCACTGACTAAAACTCTAATCAATGATACTGGATGGAACAGCTCTCTCGTTTACCAACTCTTACTCATGTCATGTTTCCTCAAAGCTCACATCAACCACTCCATTTTGTTGTATAGCTCTCCTGACCCAAGAAACACATACGATTCATTTTCACAGACAAGGGCTCACTGGGCAAAGGTTTTTTGGTGGTGATTGTTGCCCTTTTCTGTGTTTTTCCCCCATGTAAGACCAAATACATTGTTCAAGTCCAGAAAATGTTTAAAAGGTTTAAGATAATCAGAATAAACCAATAGCAAAATATTTCTTCATTCTCAGGTTTAATGTTTTGTTTTTGTTTTTTCCTAAACAGAAAATTGATTATTACTCGAATTTGAATGCTTCAGGTAAGTATGTTTATTGAATCTATTTTTGCTCTCAGTAGACAATATGGAAGACAGACTTCCATAACTTAGGCAAGTCACCTCAACTTGCTGAAAGTTTCTGTCTTTGTAAAATAAGAGAACTGGATTAAATTATCTACAAAGTTCATTTCAACTGGAGTCCTCTGATTTAGACTCAGTTTCCAGGACTGATTTGTCTCATAAAGTCAATGAAATGTGATAGTTTAAGAAGAATGAAGCTACATCAGAGGGGCAATCTGGTCTACTGGAAAGAATGCTGGAATCAGAGAAGCTGGTTTTCAAATTCCCTCAAGCCAGTCCTTCCCCCTCTCTGGGTGAATCAATATTAAATAAAGGAGTTGGACTAAGAAATATTCTTTCCTATTCTGAATCTATGGTCCCATGATCTGAAGCCATATGGGTACAAGGAAGCTCCTAAATTGGAATTCTTCAAAGGGAAAGATTTTTCAAGGGGAACAGGAGAGAAAGAAAATCTCACAAGAACTGGGTGTTCTTCCTTTTAAGTAGGCAAAGATCAGAAACTAAAAATGAAGAGTCACACCTTCACATGGCTGGTGAAGCAGGGAAATGTTTCTACTCATGCAACATTTTGTGTTTCCTCTTAGAAAACTCTCATGGCCATGCTCCTTTTCATAGAAATATTTTATTGCTGCAGTCAACAAACCTGTGTATCACAGCACAAATAACCAATTACAGTTTAAGAAACTAAGAACTCTCCAAGTAGTAATACTGAGAAAAGATTAACATACATAAAAGGTTACAAAACTATACATTTAAATTACTAGAAATTTCCTAAGGAACTAAAAAATTGCCGACTGTCAAATGTCTTTTATAAACTACAGGACCCATGCCAATGTACATCGATTTTATTAACAGGATACAAGTTATCTACAAACGTTGCACCTAAGAGTCAGATCAGCTATAAAACTTGGGCAATTATTTCCTGAACAAAGTTAAGTGCTTCTTTTGGGGGGCTAGGTTCTTCCTTTGTCTCCCCAGATGTAGTAGCACATTTCAAACTAAATTCACAGGAGAAAACTTTGGCCAAATATTTGTCTATATGGGGTATCACCCAACAAAAAATAAGTAAAACATATTTGCTCTTGAACCTTCTTGGACAACCAAATTCAGGACTCCAACAAGAGCTGTTTCCAACTTCCTGACCCTCTCCCTCTACCACTACTGATTCCAAAGATGTTAAAAAAAAGCTCTTGAGACTTGAAGGAATTAAGTGAGACTCTTCCTGGCTGAGCCATCTTGAATCTACATGTGGGTAGTTGATTTGGAGAGCAGGTGTCTTCTCACCATGGGAAGAAATAAATAGTTGGGGCAGGGACTGGCAGCACATTTGAAGAAAATTTAGTGGAAACAGTTTAAGATGCTCCCTGGTGACTCTGCTGCCTACAACAAACTAATAATAGTTGCTGCTATGAGCATCTCTAAGAGATAAACCAAGGAAGCTGGGGATGAGGGATGTAGGGATCAGAACCAACAGGAGGATAGGATTATGGCCCCTGTTTTTGTCCAATCATTCTTCACCTTTTCTAAAGCTTTTGCTAAGTAGTCAAAAGATTTTAATGCATTAAGTGGCTTAACATAGATATGACCTGTAAGCAGGGGTAGACATACAAACAAAGGCTATACGTACACACCTGAAGATCAGGATCCGTAGCAATCTGGTGAGCAAACTACAACTCTCTCTGGCTGGTTGGTTGGTTGGAGCTTGGTTCTCTGTTCAGTTCTCAGTTCAGTCAATGTCCCAAATACAAATTAAAGAGTCCATTACTGTTTGTGGGCTGAAGCCAGTTTTG
Organism: Antechinus stuartii; assembly: GCA_016696395.1. Taxonomy (NCBI): domain Eukaryota; kingdom Metazoa; phylum Chordata; class Mammalia; order Dasyuromorphia; family Dasyuridae; genus Antechinus; species Antechinus stuartii. The sequence goes on along the minus strand of MU174454.1, from coordinate 3,784,384 downwards.
AGGATCATTTATGGAAATACATTTGATGATAAATCTTATCACTAAAGTCTGGTGTGATGTGGGGAGGGGCAAGGACGGAGCAATAGTTCTAGCCAATCAATGTAACAAAATTAGGAAAACACATTTCTGGTAAATAAATGCAGAATTGAGAAAATATTCATCTTTGCTTTTATAAGATGCTATCATGGCAAGTCAACTTTCCTTTTTACTCAGAGCCCTGTAAGCAAGCAGATACTCCAGAAATGACCAGTAATGGGATTAGGGATGATCAGTATCAGATTCCTTTTACAGTAAAAGATAAAGTAGGACAATCTGTGTATCATTTCAGTGGAAGAATTAAAGAAGTAGGATGCATTTTCGTTTTTTACAGGCAAAGTCCTTTTTTGGGGGAGGGACCTATATCAAGTTTAGAGGACAGTTTTAGCCTGTGAAAAAGTAAAGTTGATATCTTGTCACATTATCCACGCTAATTCCAGTCCTAGTTCACATCAAGGGTCAGATTTATAAAGAAATCCCTTGTCTCAAACATAAAAGATTATGGTATTAAAGCAGCCTATCATACTTTCCTGGGTCACCTACTTCTGTAGAGAACATCTGATTTTTGTCTAGTTTACCCACATTTGCTCAAGGGACTTGAGAGGAAGAAAGTTCACAGGCCACAACTCCTCTTAGTGCCAAGACAAGAGCGGGCTGGTCACACCAATTTTAATTTTTTTTTTTTAGAGTCTATTGTGAGAAGTGGTAGAAGTCACCTGCAGTTCAAAAGGTCTGGCAGACCTATTATTTGATATACCTGAGCGGACACCCTTTGAATCATTTTGTTCCCAGGTCAGGCCTGATGAAGGGAAAGGAGTAAGAGCACTTTTCAACACAGAGTCTACCCAAGCATAGACTGTGACTGGCCTGGGAGTTTCACCTGCTTTCACCACAAAGGAATGGGAGGGACCACAAGAGTCACTGCTAGGCCAGAAAAGAATCTCTATCAGACAAATCAGCAGGAGGTTTGTGAAACTGGCAGCAGCATCCAAAGGGTAATGTGATCACCCACCCAGTGGGTCACACTGGGGAACTCGAAGGTCCTTTGACTTCTTCCTCTCTTGGATGGCAAGAAAATCATTTCTTCCCCATTCGAAGGTCCAAAGAAGATGGGGGATGTGTTTTTTAAAAAGACTTCAGCTGTACTTTGGGAGCTTTCTGTTCGATCTGCCATCCTTCTCAAATCAAGCTATATGAGAAATTTTTTGAAAAGCTGGATTTCAAAATGAAGTTTTCTAAACAACCACTTTTATTCAGGGTTACATTTTTTTTTCTCTTTAAAAAACACAAGGAGGGTAGGGAGTAGGAAAAGGCTGTATCCTCTACTGATTATAATTGATTTAATTGTTTTCTTTGATTCAATTTGGTTATGGTAATGTCTGAACATGGACAATTCCCATAAGAATAAATTCATCTAAAGTCAATTTAGCTCAAAATAGTTCACTTCCTGGTGCCAGTTCAGTCCATGTGTGGCAGGGTTAGTCATTCTGACATCATGCTTCCAACATTTTCCATTTCAGGGAAAAGGCCTATTACTTAAATGGCCTTTTGAAGAGTCCTGAACTAAACTCTTTTCTTATCTACCACATCCACAGAGGCCCCCAACTTTCCTCTTTTATAAACTTAGTAATGAGGTCAATATAGTTTTCATCAGATCTTTTCACTGTACCTGCTAAAACACACATATGCACACTCGCATAATAAACATTTACTTCTTAATTCATTCTTCACAGCAGCACAAATTGAAGAAATCTGGATACAAATCAGTCAACCAGTTTCTGATCATTTACTCCCTTGCCCTCCTGTAAGGTCACAATATACAACCTTTCATTTCTGTGGCTAAGACCAGATATATTAAAAGTATATGGGTATAATTGACATAGATGATCTTGATAAAAATATGATTTAACCCATAAGAATCATATTTTCAAATAAACATCTTATATCCATGAATTTTCATGAATTTTTGGATGTGATAACTCCATGTTAGGGTTTGTTCCCACTATGGTCACAAAGATTCTGTGGGGATGTATTGGAGCTCACAAACATTTTAGATTTCATAAGGCAAAAAGGTCTGTAGGGCCTACAGGAAAGGGCCAAGTGTATTGAAAGGACTATTTTGAAATGAGACATTCTTTCAAGTTTCAATGCAATTGGACACACATATTACAAAATAAAGATTTTTAAAAGTGCTGTTTGCTTCGCGAGTCACTCATCTTTACATGCAAAGCATGATTGCAACCTGACCACCCAAGAGAGATGTTAACGGCAGATATAGCAGAGGCTCCAAGTCCAGATTTAAGGTCTTCCAGTTCATCTCTCTCAGGCTCTCCTTGGGTAATGGAGACATTTTACGACAGTTGGCTTTTTCCCAGTGTTCTTAGGGGTAGCTGATGTTAAAGTGAAAGAAAGGACTCTTTGGAAAATCCAATTCAGGCTTCATGGTGTGGCCAATCATAGATATTCTGTATTTTGCTTTCCTTCTATTCATCTTTCAAGTATTACACCTTGGCTGACCATAAATAAGTCAGCAAAGCGGCTCTCTATCAGTAGCATCAATCACCTACATTTTACCATTTCTTCTCATAGAGCACACCTACAAGATACTCAACTTAAGAGGTATGCCACCACGATAACATATTAAAAAATATGTCAAAGATGATTTAGAAAAACAGAATGTAATAAAAAATTCAATTGCCCAGTCTAAGCTGTTGGCTGATTTTTTTTTAAGGTATACAGTTTGCAGTAAACAGTGTTATCTCAGCTCTTCATGAATGTCTGGGAAAAAATAAACAGCTCCTTCTTAGAGATTTCCCTTATCAGACTTGAAGAATTTCTGCTCCATGGTCTTCAGGCTCTGTGTAACGGGAAGAGTTTGTATCAGAATGACAGGCCCCATGCCGCCCATCTTTACTTTCAAAATTTGGCTCTGTTAGTGCAGGTTTTTCATAGATACTCTTTTTACTCGTTTCTGGACAGTTCTGGACGTAGATCACTCTGTTATAAGCCTTAAGTCTCTTCCATAATTGTACGTATACTTTGCACTGTACATACATAAAGAGAAGTCCACCAGTGAAGCCTATGGCCACGACGACCAGTTTAGTCCAAAAGGGCCATTCCAGGATCCCTAAGGAGAAGAAAGAACTATAGATTATTGAATTACCAGAGCTAAATGAGACTCTAAACTCAATGATCTTGCTGTAAGCAAATGAAATTTCTTTAAAACTCCCTCCTCACATTTAGTCCTTTTATTGCATTCTTTACTGGTCAAAGACTAGTCTCTTCTCTATCTCATTCCACCAAGCTTTGCACGAAAGGATTTTATTTTGGTTTTAGTCTTTAGTCTGCTCTATTGGTAAAAGTCTACTGATGATGGAACAGATTCTCAACAAACTTCAATACTGAGCTTTCTTCTTTCCTCCCACTTAACTATTCTGTGTATTGTTAGCTCCTGATAAATGGTTAAAGTTTATGGATGCTGGGGCATAGGACTTCAAGATTATGGATGAATACAGGTAAAAATTGTCTTTCTGCTATCATCTCTGTATAGACTTCCAAATAAGTGCCTGATAATCAATAGCCCTTTTCAACCTTATTAAGAAATAATAGCATTTGTAGCAAAATAACTCTAAAACTGTAAAATATCTAAGATTTACTTATAAGTGATACAGACCATGATATCAACATGTTATTTACTGAGTTACACAATTCTTTATCAAGCAAGAGAATTAAGATTCTCTTAATTCCTATTACATTCCACAAAGGGAATTTGATATGTGGCTCATTCTTCTAATGGAGGAATCAGAGGCAAATGACATTCCATAGTCACTGCTAACCCAGTTTTTTTGGTTACTATTTCATCCTAAAACGCAAAACCATTGATTGTTTCCAAGAACAAGGTTTTCCACAGTCCTCATTGGGAATGGAAGTACATGATCAATGGTTTGTGGGATTCTAAGCAAAGAAGAGTGGAATAAAAAAAGTCTACAAAGGAAGTTGTAAGAACAAGTCATGGTATGTCTCTTAGCATAGATAGACTTTGGATTTAGAATTTTCTTACCACTTTTTTTAAAAAGAAATTTTCTTCATCATAAATTGGACTGTTAAGGACACAGAATAAAACCAAATAAGATTTAATACTGACCATACTTTAAAATGACCAAAGTATTTGTATTTAGTAAAATAAATCTGTACAAAACCCAGCAGGCAATTAGGCTTATTAAGGAATAATAAATTTGGTTATCAGATAATAAAATGTCCTTTAGAATCTGTCATATGGTTTGACCAAAAAAAATAGTCAAAATAACATTGTTACATGCATTTATGTAATTATTATACTATTAGAGACCTTGGCTTAGTCAGACAACCCCCAAATACTTAAATTATTATTTTTCACATTGACGTTCATTGTCCAACTCTTTATGATGACTTGGACAATAGTATGTCAATACTGTCCATGAGGTTTTTCTTGGCAAAGACACTAGAGTTGTTTGTCATTTCCTTTTCCAGTAAAAGGCAAACAAAATTCCAGTTAAGGCAAACAAAAATTAAGGGACTTGCTCAAGTCATCACCTAGCAAGTGAATGAGGCCTCATTTGAACTCAAACTTTCCTGACTCCAGGACAACCACTCTATCCATTGAACCACCTAGCTGCCCCATTTAAAAATAAAAAAATCTAAAAACTAATCACATGGAAGGAAGTTCACTTATTCAATAAACATCCTGGACTATGAAGTAATCCCTTCAGAGAACTAGAAGATGGTTTGATCTAAGTGATTTATGGGGTCCCTTTTAACTCTGAAACTCCAGGACTGTAGAGACACAACTTCTTATCCATCTATCTCCTTTATCCTCTAAAACTTCTCTTTGTCTTCATCAAGACATTTAATCTTTTGACCCCTGACTATTGTATCCATGTGCCTTCTTACCCAGCATGAACCTCATGGTCATTTATGTTTACAATGTCCTTCCTCTTACCCTAAAATCTCTTTCCACATAGACATCTTCTCTTTTGGGCTTCTCTCATACAATTCTCACCACTTCTGCTCCCACCCTCCAGCTACTCCTTGTGAGTCACTTTTACGGAGTTCTTTTTGCTACTTCTGACACCTACATATCTTCAAACCTCTTATTGTCTTTAAACATGGTGAGTTTTCAAATGTCACTCTTTCCCATGACTTCAAATATCAATTGTGCAGATCATTTCCCAATCATCCTCACTACTGTACTCGAGACCTCAGAGTGGACATCTCCACCAAGTTTTTTTTTTTTGGTCAAAAGTCAAACTGGAAGCATCTAACACTGACCTCCACCTGTTTCCAAAGCCTGCTCTTTCTTCTCCCTTCATGTTGCCTTTTACCACCTGGGTAGGCGTGCCTAGCTACTACCTGACCTCTCTAGACCAAGTAGAGTCTCATATGCTCAACATTACCAGTGCTGGTACTTTTCTCTATAGCACACATTTGAGATCACTGCTACCACAATACAGAATTTAGGTGCGTGATTTCCTTCACACTTCAAAACCATCCTTAAGAGATCTTAGGAAGGGTAAGTATTATAATCCCTATTTCATAGATTAAAACTAGAAATTTGATCTCTTGACTCTAAATTCAGGACTCTCAGACCACATCTAGATCCATATTTGTAACAAAGTTTCAGGCTTGGCTTGAAATCATAATACACTATCCAAAACATCTATATTAAATTAAAAAGACTCTGGGAAACATGGTGAGCTGAGAGGGAGGGTTAGTACTAAATAGTCCACACTTAGACATACCAGTTGTCTGTCCCTGCTTAATTTCCTCAGCAGTCCGGTCTATGAGGACATACAAGGACCACACCACACACGTGATTGCAATGACATGGAATGTTACAGAGCACATGATCTTCCTCCGTTCACTGGATGTCATCTGCAACTTTTCCCACTGACAAGAAATAACAGAAAACAGCATGAAATTTGAGTCTTTTAAAGAAAAAACTGAAAAACTGCTTGTTAGTGTTCCATTGAGAACCAATTTTCTGTATGATAAAAAACTAGGATTAATATGAGAAAACATTACATGACCTCCCAACAAAAATTTTCTCACTAACTAAAAATTATTCCTATAGATATCTCTACACAGACCGCTAGCTAATACAATTTACAGCTTGGGGTGTGGAGGTATCTTCTGGAAATTCCCAATTTTTCTAATGCCACAGGTAAAAGAGAAGGGAAAAGTATACTGAAGTAAAAACACACAAGTAAACTAAGTCATAACTATACCCCAGAAGTCCATGTCAAAAGAAGTTTGCCTTTGTTTTTTGTTCTCTATTATATTCACAATGAAAAGCTTGCACTTGAAGCTAATTATTCCTAAATATTAATAATCTTGGTTTTAAAAAAAAAATCATTCTCTTATCCTGTTTCAACTAACAGTTCACCAATGTTGCCTTGAGTTATAGACTCTCTTTTTAGTGGGAGCAGGGAGTGAGAACAAAGCCTAAACTGCCTGTATATTTTGTTGCATATTTCATGTTAAAGGTGGCAGAGATATTAGAGATCATTGGGTGTGATACTTATTTCATAGATGAGAAAACCATGCAAGAATAGTTACTCATCCAAGGTCACGTAACAAATCAGTGGCTGGGAAGAGTGAGGTCTTAAATCCATATCCCAATGGTCTCAGCCTGAACTGTACTAGAGTCTCTCCAATCAACCTTTTCTGAATATGACTCACCACCACTTGATGATCCTTTTAGTTTTTAGTGATTAAAAGATATATATAGTGAAATGAAAATGGGTCCTCTCTTTTCACTGATCTGAGTTTTGAAAGAATCACATGAATTTGTTGATAGTTTGGAATCTGGAACAGTTTTCAGTCTTTTCGGGGTGACTTCTTTAATGGCGTAGTTTTAGTCCATAAGCTTTGAGTTTATATTTATATAATAATGAAACCTGAGCTTCAACTCCAAATTCCCCCTCCCCAAGTCTAATTTCCAACTATTGACTAACACCAATCATTCTGTTTTTTACCAGTCCAATTTACTCAGTCTTATTAAGAGAACATGCTCCATTCCTTACCTTAACACAGCCTTCCTATCATCTGTTTATCCAACTTTTCTCCACTTTTCCATGAACAATTCTAGTGGTATGTTTCCCATGAGGTTTTTCCCAATGAAGCCAACTCATAGCAATATCTCCCTTCTCTGAATCCCTGATAGTTCCTGATAATTCACACCACACAATTTGATTGAATTTTATATTATCTTGGTAGAGTTATGTAAAAGTGCTTTTAAAGTTAGTGCCTCAGTTCCTTCAAGGCAGAGATCACATTACAAGGATGCTTTTGTGTAGCCATGACAACTAGCACATTTTAGGCCACATAAATAAGGTTCAAACACAAAGTTTTATAACTAATTTTTAAACAGGAGATGGAAATCAGAGAGATAATTTTGTCCTAGCAGAAGAACATACATAAAATTTCAAATTTCTATAGTTTTTAAGGTTTACCTAGCATTTTTCTCATAACAACCCATTAAGATGTTTGGGTAGTATATGTAGAGTATTATTACTTCAGTGCTATTTCTTCTACCCCATGCTGTTTCTTGAAGTACTAATGTATTTCATTTATTTCTTAATTCATTCAGCAAATATTTATTGAGTAGTACAAATTCCGGCAATTATTGGTTTTTTTTTGTTTTTGTTTTTTTTTTTTTTGCAGGGGCAATTGGGGTTAAGTGACTTGCCCAGGGTCACACAGCTAGACAGTGTCTGAGACCAGATTTGAACTCGGGTCCTCCTGACTTCAGGGCTGGTGCTCTATCCACTGCGCCACCTAGCTGCCCCTGGCAATTATTGTTTAGCTAGCACTATTCTCTTTCACTTTAGAACATTTATATTGTTGTTATTTTATGTTATGAGTATGTAAAAATATTATACCTAATTTTTCTCCCTCATTTCTACTCACGCATTTCTCTATAACCTTCACAAATGTCACAGAATCACAAATTTAGAACAAGAAGAGACCTGTGACTCTAGCAAAGAATAAAAAAATTCAAGAATGGGATTAAGGTGATTTCTGGATCATATCCCTAGGTTTTTACATTCAGGTGATTTTCCACCATGATGAGGACTAGGCAGATATAACCTAAGATAATACTGCCAGCTCATGCTAAAAGGAAAAAAAATAAACAAACCCTATTCTATAGGCATTACCATCAAGATATTGGTCATTAAGCATCAAGAGTTCTTGCTCAATCTATACATTGCTGCCTTACTGTGATAGCCCTACCTCTTCCTTTCACCTTCTCAGAGTTATTCATCTGAATTTTAAATTGCCTGCACAAAAGCAAAAATATGGAGTTTTGCCCCCTTCTCTATGAATGGAATGAACTTAAATTATGTGACTTCTGTGTTGAAACAGCCAGATGCACTGATCACTTCCTCTCTAGTGATAAACACCTCATACTGCTCTTTCTATGTACAATATGGATCTAAGTTCATATTGGAGTTATTCTGAAGGGAAATGATTTATGACCAAGGAAGCTGAAGAAGCACCTCCTTAATTTCAGCACCATGGACCCCTATGTCTTCAAATCGTGTGACCTTTCCTAGACCTTTTTAGTGGTTACATACCAGTCCAGGGAATAAACAGAAAAATCTATTTGGGAAGGGATGAGACAAACTAAATCACTGAAAAAGAAAGCAGATGCTAGCCTTAAGAATGACAGTAATGGCAGGAAACAGGAAAGCATGTTTTGGGTGTTTTGGCTGTGGGCAGAATTAGCAAAAAGGGATAAAAATTCAATAAATATGTAACAGGCAAACAAACCAGTAGTTGGTAGGGCTATTTTAAAGCAACTCAGTGATTATTCTCTACTTTTAAGTATACTCCATACAAATCCAATGTATTTCCTTTTAGCCATCACTCTAAATCTGTAAGCAGAATGATAGTGGAATCGAGCTATTTTCTATTCAGATAACATGATTTACTTTCCCACTGCCAATAATATACTTAATTTGGAACAGCAGTGTGACACAGCAGACAGAATAAAAGGCCGGGACTCAGGGGATCTCGGCACACCACATCTCTGGAGTAAAGGCCCCTCCAGCTCTTGTGGGAGTTTATTTATTTTAGTAAATTAGATACATTCCAGTGGGGCAAACCTTGTCTTAAAAGTACTATGTATACACGTACTTTTCTCAAAGGCTTTAATTTGGTCTCCATTATGAACTCATATTTGCAGAGTTCACAGCATCGTGTGTCTGAACTCTTGATCCACTGTTGTAGGCAGGCTTGGTGGACGAAATGAAGACTTCCTGTGCAGTGACAGGGTGTAATAAGAGGATTCTCATCGTCTCCTTCACAGTGACATATCCTGCACCAGAAATAAAATACATTCATCACAAAATAAGCAGACTGAGAAGAAAGTGAAACTCCAGTGGAAAATCTAAGCAGCAGCTTGGTGACCAGGAGGCCAGCCCTGTGTTCACTCTTGTTCAATCATACTAGAAAACACCTTCACACAAAGAAACTATGGGCCCACATACAAGCACAGAGAGCACACACACTGCTCACTACAGCCCATTGCAGCCAGAGACAAGTCTGGGGGCATTCTGGAAGGAGAGGATGAGGATGGTCTGAGGAATTACATGCAGGAGTTATTTAAGTACTGTACAGAGAGAGGCATTTAAAGCCATAGGAAAGTATTTCCTGGAACGAAATTCTCTAAATCCATGGGTATGATTTATTTAAATTAAAAATAAAATCAGCAATCATTCTAATTTACTCCCAAAACAAAATGACATCCTGACTAAAAAAGGAGATTTCTTTTTCCTCTATAAAAGGGCACCCACACTAACTAACTTAGTGACAGACCCAAAGAAGTCACCATATGGTTGCTTCTCCTCCCAATAGGCAGCCTCCTTTCTAGGTTCACAGTGCTAGTCCCAACTTCATATTTTACAGTTGAGAAAACTGAGGTCCAGAGAAGTTGTGGCTGCCTAAGGTCATCCAAGCAGGAAGCAACAAAGGCAGGATATGAGCCTCCCCCACCCCCGTGCCCAGAAAACTAAGAAGCCACAAGACCCACCCACAGAAAAGTGGCTCTGACTTATAACCACTCCTTAGGTCTAGGGAAGCATGCAACATGACAGGATTACTAACCTCAAGAAACATGGCTCATTAAATGGATTTCTGAGAAGTAGAGAAGTGTTTTCTAGTAGTTGGAAAACAAGTTAGGACGGGCACCTTTTCTGAAAGGGGTCCAACTGTGTGGCCTGGGATATTGTGCATTCTCTCTGATGCTGGTGTGGTTGATCCACTCAATCAGGGGGAAAAAAAAAAAAGAAACTAGGAAAGAGGAATGAATGGGGTGAAACCAGAACAGGGAGACTGATGATTTCAGTGTGGAGAAGTCTGGCCAACAGTAAAAGACAGAGGAGAAAATTCCTAAGAAGTATGGGGAAAAGGAAAGATTTTTGGAGAAGGTTGGAAGGTAGAGCTATTGCTAAAAGGAATTAGGATTTTGTTGGAAATGACTAAATCCCTTTCATCATAAAGAAAGGAGGAGTTATAGAAGCATTTGCTCCATAAATAGGATATGCTTTAAAAAAAAAAAAAGACATGCTTTAATAGAGTCATAAAGAGAAAAAGTTAGAAATAGTAGACCTGCTTGAAAATGAAATGATCTTTAGAAATGAATAATCTGTTAAAAACCTGAGAAATCAAATGGTAACACTTATTTTCCTCTCTTCCAAATTCTTTTAGAAAAACACATTTCCTTAATTTGGCATCAAAAATAAAGACAATTTAAGACTCATGGGGGTTTTTTGTTGTTTTAAGTTAAAGAATCTAGATTCAACAAAATGTATAACCTATATTTTAACCCTTTGAATAGATACCCATGTTCTTCATCTTTAACTTCACACATTAAAAAGAAAGACTGGAGAAGCAAGGAAAGCAGAACGAGTCAAAACTAACTAGAAGGGTCAGTGAAGGAGGGTGGTTCTTGGTAAACCAACCTGCATGTGTCTCCTGATGTTGACACAGGGGATAAAGGGGTAAACTTTTCAGAGAGGGGAGAAGGGCAATCCAGGTCACTATCTTTCTCAGTGGAGCAGAGGGGTGCCCGTATCTCTTTGTTTTTCAGCTTGGAGGATACACTGTCCTCAAAGACATCATCATCCCCCATATCATCTGAGCAGAAGCCTGTGCTCCCCACCAACACACTGGAAGATTTAGCTGCCAGTAAGCCAGCAGAGCCGCTTTCCAGCTCATGGAACTTGTGCAAACTGCTGGTGCTTGAACTGTGAGAGAAGGAAAAGAGGTAACAGAGCAATCGTTTGCTTTTCAAGGCTGCCTCATTATCTGCTTTCTCTTCAAGGGAGGGGATGTTGAAACTCCCTTGGTTGGTTCCTATTCCAAAGGTGCTTGAATGATTGGCAGAAAATGATGAAACATGTGAGTGTTTATAATTGCCAAATACAAGAGGCTTCAGATTGAGAATCTGTTTTTCCTTATGGTGAAATTTGTTCATCCTGAGGCACTGGTCTTGAGGTGGTGCTAATTTTCCTTCAGAATAAGTTCTTTCTACACAGTCAAAATTCTCCATAGTATTCTGGGCCTTTTCAACCACATCATTGAGGGACTTGGAGAACTTGAGAGTTCTTCTGGCTTTGGTATTCTTAGGAGGCTTAAAGGCCTGGATCCATTCTGGACCATAGGGGTTTTTCTTTGAGGCCTGAAATGTGTCTTTACAGATCACTGTCACAGTGACCCCTTGTGTCAGAGAACTCTGGCAGAGAGCAGATTTCAAGACAACAGCTGACTGCACGGGACTGTGATGACAACATTCAGAAAACACTGCACTGGAACTGCATGCAGAACAGTGGAATAAAAGGACAGAAAGTAAAAACAATTAAAAAAGAGAAAACAGATATATCAAAGTGAAGAAATGAGAATAGTGTGATAACATGGCAAGCAAACAGTGCACAAAATCAGCATTAAAAGTCTGAATCAAATGTATACTGATCAGAAAGTTAGAAACCAGCAAAGCCAAGCACAATGGTGCCTTTCATGACATTTTTTTTCTGGAACAATTGTTCTTCAGTGAGATCCCAGCAGGTCTCCAAGCAATACTCTACCTGCAGATGTCTTGGTTAGATGGGGTAACAGATGTGCGAGAGAAGCCATGGGGAGCTGCTGCACAGGTTGGACTTCCAGCCTGCAAAATAACATCACAAGTTAGCTGTAGAATCAAACTAGAAAAAACAGCTTTTGTGGCTGAAACATCAAACAATGCTCCCAGGAGCTTTTCACTGCTATTCAATAAATGATGTTTATATGAATGACAGTATACATAAAATCCCAAGAAACGAGATAGAGAATGATCCAAATAGAAAAAACTGCTCTTTACACTCATTCTGAGTCAATCAGGTTCCAAACAACAACCAAGTGGAGCTTGGCCTGGGATCTCCTCTTGGTCAATAAATGAGTGCCCATAAATCCCAGAATTATCTCACAAGGCTTTACCAATGGACAGAGGGAAGGGAAAGGAAAGAAGAAAGAAAAAAATAAAAGGAGCTCTGCTGTTTTGCGTCCCCACTAGGGCAGCTGTTCCTGTCAATCACAGAGGTTGTTTTTTGCCCTTTGTTCTCAAAAAAGACCATGGCATCTGGGAAGCAAAGACATGGCAAGTGAGTTGGATTTCAATGAGGGAGGGCTATGCAAGACCACCAGTCTTACTTTGTCCTCCAAAGCCCATCAGGAACTCTCCTTACTGAAGAAAGAAGGGAAATGTATAAAAAGCTGACAGGCAAAGGTTACCAGGATTTTGATGGGGTGGTATGTGGAGCTGAGTGGACTTCAAAGGCAGAGAGGTTCCTAAGTACTGGGGATAGAAGATGAGCTTGGAAGTAGCAATGGGGAGCAAAGAGTATCTATCACATGCTCCCTATGTTCTGATCACTAAGCTTTGAGCAATGAGAGAAAACATAACCAGGGCTGGAAAGGGCAGCCAGAAAAGCTGTGTGATTAGGAGGGCTCAGGGAGAGTCAGAAGATGGAAGGAGTGGAAAAGAAAAATATTTAAGATGAAAGTAAATTTGTTATTATTTATGGAGCAAGTTTTCCAGAGAGTACAGTGAAAAGGTGAGTAGCTTAAGAATGGAACACTGTGGGGCTTGGTGGAGAAAAACGGGAATAAAAGAATAGACAGAGTGAGATCAAGAAGGGGACTTGAATGATGAAGCCAGGCACTTATAGTCTATGGGTTCCCTGGGATGAGGAGGGTCTGACTGGGTGGAATGAGATTAATAATTGACAAACTAGGAATTTGACCCCAGAATGAAGTAACTTTAGGGTACTGGGCTACTAAGAAGAGGAGAGAGAAGATTGATGGCATAGTAATTATCTCCTTTTTCTGTAAAGGGACCAGATCAGCAGATAGGCAGTGGGACAAAGATGGAGTAGCACTTCTCTGTACTCTGTTGGCAGGAGGATCTTCTTCCTGAAGTTAAATGGAAAGACATTAGCCCAGGAGTCCACAACTTAATGGTCCACAAGTATTTTCTACACTCTGCAATAATTTTTTCAAAATGAGTTTTGCTGATGTATTTGTTTTTTTATATCACCATGCCCCCCAGTAATTCTTCCCCTCACCTTGCCAGAAAGTCAACAAATAGTGCTTTTAAAACAAAAGAAAAGAAAAAAGAGGTTGGAGGGGAATGGCATAACTGATTAATACACTGAAAAAAAATCTGAGAATATATATATAACATGTGTGGACTTTCCGCCTCTATAAAGGATGCAGTACAAGTGTCTTTTCATATCTCTTCTTTCAAGCCATGATTATTTTTTAAATTTTGCATCGTTCACTTTTGATGTTGTTTGTGGTTGTTTTTTCAATTTCCATTTTTACATTCTTGTAGCCACGGCATATAATTTTCTTGGCTTTTCTTATTTTATTTTTGCATCAGATCATGTAGAACTTTCCATGCTTCTGTGTATTTCATCACATTCATCATTTCTTACCACAATTTGTTTAGCCCTTCCTTAATCAATGGCTATCTATTCTGCAATTCTTGGCTATTATTAAAAGCAATGCTATAAATTTATGTATGTGAGAACTTTATTTTATCAATAGCATCCTTGGGATATAAACTGATTAATGGAATCTCTGGGTCAAAGGATATGGACATTTTAATTACGCAATATCTTTCCTCCAAACCTTGCCCTTCTAATTATCCCTATTTGTCAAGAGAGCAACATCATCCTTCCAAGTCCTTCAGGACCTTCTGAATCTCACAGTACCTCTCAACTAGCATTTCCAATTTATTGCCAAGATCTATTTCTGCTCTGCAACATCTCTTGAAAATATCCCCTTCTCTCTTCTTATGCTTCCACCACTCTGTTCTAGTTTCTTATCATTTCACAGTTAGATTACCTCAGCAGTTGTCTGGTTAGCCTGACTGCCCTAAATTTCTTCCCTCTACTGCTTCAGCCTCCATTCAGGTACCAAAGTGAATTTCCTAAAGTGTAAATTTCCTGTCACCCTTTCTCTTGCCACCTCCTACACTGAAGAAATTCCCCTGGGTTCCTATTGCCTCCAAGATCAAATACAAATTTTCTGGTTGGCATTCAAAGCCTTTCATAACCTAATTCCATCTCCCTACCACTATAATCTTTTTACAACTTACTCTGTATCACTTACTCTTCAATGCTGTGATAGTGATCTTATGATTACACAAATGACATTCCCTCTTTCAGCTCTGGGTATTTGCTCTGGCTATCTTCTACACCTGAAATGTTCTCTCACTTCGTCTCTACCTCCTGGGGTAGTCTTTTTTATTTTTAGCACCATTCTCTCAATTTTTAGCATCTTTCCTGCTTTGATTATTACCTTTTTATCCTATAGATAAGCTTGTTTGTAATTATTTGGTTGCTTGTGTTCTTTCTCACATCATAAACTCCTTGAGGACAAGGTCTGTCTTCTGCCTCTTTTTTTTTTTTTTTTTTTTTAATCCTCAAGGTTTAGCACAGTGCCTGACATATATAGTGGGCATTTAAGAAATATTTACTAACTGAATTTATTTGCATGACGGTAAACTGCCATCCAAAATAGTTGTAGCAAATCACAGCTCAGTGTATTAGTATGCCTATCATCCTACAACCCATCTTGGTCATCTTTGCCTATTTGTAAGGCGAGAGGTTAGGGTTGCTTTGGTTTATATTTCTTTTATTGGTGGCTTTGAGAATTCTTTTATATGATCGTTAATATAATTCTTTTAAGGTTTTTTGGTTTATATCCTTTGTCTAATTATCAGGAAATGTCTACTATTTCTATACACCCCCTTCACAAGCTTGTATGTTGTTTATATATCTTATCATTTATTCAAATTAGTTAGTGTTTTATCTACTTTACTGTTCTCCCCCCAAAAACTGCTCCTGGTATCCTTTATTAGTTCAAAGGTGGTTTTTAATTTCAATTTTAATATTTTCTTGTTTTCAGAGCTTCTATTTGTTATTTATCACAGAGTTTTTAATTTATTTTCTAATTTTTTTTAGTTATATGCCCAATTCATTGATTTTTTTTCTCTTTAGATTATATAAGCATTTAGAGATATAAATTTCATTTTAAGTATTGTTTTGACTGTATCTCACAAATTTTGGTATGCTGTTTCATTGTAGTAACTATTTTAGCAAAATTATTGCTTCTATAATTTGCCTTTTCATCTCCCATAATATAGAATGAAGCTATTTAGTTTCTAATACTAAATATGCTTCAAAAAGCTTTTTTTAAGTGTAATTTTTATTACATGTGGTCAGACAAAATATGCATTTAAGATATTTACTTTTTTGCCTTTGAGGTTTTTATGCCCTATGATCAATTTTTGTGAAATTGTCATGTATTGCTGAGAAAGAGGTATATGTGCCTTTCTACTTCCATTCATCCAAGGGTCTATCATATCCAAATTTTCTAAAATTCTATTCATTTATTTAACTTCCTGCTTCTTTATTTTATGGTAAGATTTACCTGGGTCTGAGAGGAATAAATTGAGGTTCTCCACTACTACAATTTTACTGTCTATTTCTTTCTGTAATTAATTTAATTTTTTTCTTTAAAATCTAGGATACCATATTGTTTGCTGCAAAAGTTCATTAATGACAATAATTCACTGTCAATAATGCCTTTTAACAAAATTTAATTTCCCTGATTATCACTTTTAATTAGGTCTATCTTTTATTTTGCTTTGTCAAAGATCCTGATGCTCATTCCTGCCTTTTTTATTTCAGCTGAAGCACACTAAATTCTGTTCCAGCCTTTTAATTTAACCTTCTATGTATCTGTTCCTGATATGTTGCTTACAAACTAATATTGTTGGATTCTAGTTTCTAATCCATTCTGTTAACCTCTTATTTTATGGGCCAGTTCATTCTATTCACATTCAGTTATGTTTACTGTGAATTTCTTTTCAACTTATTCACTTTTACTTATCTTTTTTCTTTTTTCACCTGTACCCTCTTTGTGTCCATTTTGCTTGTTTATATATCTTGCATACCAAACTTTTATCAGAGAAACAATACAAAGATTTTTTCCCCCTATTTGACCATTTTTCTTTTTAATTTTAGGTGCATTAATTTTGTGCAGAAGTTTTTCAGTTTTATGTAGTCAAAATTCTCTTATCTTTTGTAACTGTCTCTATTGTTTGTATGGTTAACAATATATTTCTTTCCTAACCATAGCTCAGAGAAGTATATATATAATCTGCTTTTCTTCTAGTTTTTTTATATGATGATCTTCAATATTAAAGTCATACATCCATGTAAAATATGTTATAAAATATAGTTTAAGGTATTGGAGTAGATCTAATTTCTGCCAGAATGCTTTCCAGTTTTCCCAGAAGCTTTTTAAAAAATCAAATAGGGAGTTCTTTCCTAAATAAATTTATGATTTACATTTTAGGAAACAACAGTTACTGAGTTAAATTGTTTCTGATTCTCCCTTGTCTAAAGATTTACCTCTCTATTTTTAAATAGCCCCCGTTTTGATGACTGCTATTTTTGAAAATATCCTGAAATCTGGGAGTTTTATTTTCCCCTTTGTTCTTTCTATAATAATTTCATATGGATTTTTTTTACTAGTATTGTTTAGAAATATTTATGATTTGATTATTTTATATCTTGCAAGTTTACTAAAATTAATAATTGTTTCATTACCAAGTTGTTAATATTCTTTTCAAAATTTTCTTTTATCACTCTCACTTCCTTAATTTTTTCCTCTACACTTTTATCTCTTTCTTTAACTCTTCCAGGAAATCTTATTATTGGTCTTATTTCTTGGTCTTCCCTGCCACCTACTAGCTTTTTATAATCAAATTCTTTTTTTGTTCTATGTTCATTTTTTTCCAGCCTATTTCTTGATTTGAATTTTATGTTAAAGTTGGGCTTTATGCTGCTATTTTCTTTTTTCTTTTCTTTTCTTTTTTATTATAGCTTTTTATTTACAAGATATATCATGGGTAATTTTTCAGCATTGACCCTTGCAAAAAAAAAAAAAAAATGAAAACAAGGGTTTTTCCCTTCTTATCCCCACCCCTTCTCCGAGATGGCAGGTAGACCAATACACGTTAAATATGTTAAAGTATATGTTAAATACAATATATGTATACATATCCATAGTTATTTTGCTGCATAAGAAGAATCAGCCTTTGAAATAATGTAAAATTAACCTGAGAAGGAAATAAAAAATTCATGCTGTTATTTTCTTTCTTTTTCTTTTTTCTTTTTTAAAATAATTATTATTTTTTTTTATTGACAGAACCCATGCCTGGGTAATTTTTTTACAACATTATCCCTTGCACTCATTTCTGTTATGACTTTCCCCTCCCTTCCTCCACCACCTCCCCCAGATGGCAAGCAGTGCTATACATGTTAAGGTAAAAAATAACCTGGGAAGAAAAACAAAAATGCAAACAGTTTACATTCATTTCCCAATGTTCTTTCTTTGTGTGTAGTGCTTCTATCCATCATTGATCAATTGAAACTGAGTTAGATCTTCTCTTTATCACAGAAATCCACTTCCATCAGAATACATCCTCATACAGTATCGTTATTGAAGTACATAATGATCTCCTGGTTCTGCTCATTTCACTTACATGCTGCTATTTTCAAAGCTAGGTCTGAGGGGTCTGAAAGTTTTGGGTTCTTCTGGGTGGTATGCTCTAGAGAAGAGATGTGGTCACTGTTTTCCTGGGTCTACACTCTGTTCTTCACTCAGAAAGGACTTTTGTGCCTCTCTAGCCCCAAGAGGAAGTGCTCCTCTTTGCTTTAGAACTGTCAGGGTTCCTGCTCCTTGTGACTGACCACCAAGCATTCTTCTCCACCCTGTACCTGAGAACTGTGTATGGGCAATAAAGTTGTCAGTGAATACCAGCTGTATCCAGTGCCAGCAAAGGGTCCTCTATAATCTTTTTCTGACCAGTTGTCTGATCCCCATCCTGTCTCTGGGCTAAGAATTCCCAAAGCTACTGTTGCTAAAACCACTCTTGCTGTCCCCAACTGTGTGGGCTCTAGACAAGG
This sequence comes from Antechinus stuartii, assembly GCA_016696395.1. Classification (NCBI taxonomy): domain Eukaryota; kingdom Metazoa; phylum Chordata; class Mammalia; order Dasyuromorphia; family Dasyuridae; genus Antechinus; species Antechinus stuartii. Next base: position 3,765,788 of record MU174454.1, on the reverse strand, counting down.
CCTCTACTCCAGAGTCTGGACTTCTACTGCCATGCCCTTAAGTTTTCTTAAGCAGGAATTCCAACCTTTTGTTGAGTCTATCACTCCAAAATTTGATTTGAGGTATTATTTTTAAGTTATTTGAAGGGAAACAGGATATTTCAGTCTAAGTAGCAGTTCCTAACCTGCCATTTTGGCTCTACAAACTTGTAGGATGTAAACCAGGGTTCTCTTGAGTAAGTGTCATTTCTCCTGAACCAGAGAATTTATAATCCTGAAATCTATATTTTAACAAATTAAGAACAAACAATTTGTTCCAAAATTTGTCTTTTTAAAGCCTCGCAATTAGTTATTTTTATGTCACTGTTATATTATATTACCTTATTAATAATAGCAGTATAGCATGAGCTTGGAAGTAGCAATGGGGAGCAATGAATAATCCAACTCTACCAATATTCAACTTCAGTGAATATGGGGAAATTAATGAAAATGAAACCAGTACTGGAAAGAGTGACCAGAAGATGGATTCATAATTCTACCAAATATTTAAAGAACAATTAACTCCAATACTATATAAACTATCTGGGGATAAAAAGCTCTAAATCACTACTGATTAGAAAAATGCAAATTAAGACAACCCTGAGGTTCCACACTGCACACCTCTCAGATTGGCTAAAATGACAGGAAAAGACAATGACAAATGTTAGAGGGGATATGGGAAAAAAGGCACTAATCCATTGTTGGTGAAAATGTGAAGTGATCCAACCACTTTGGAGAACACTTTGGAATTGTTTCCAAAGGACTATAAAACTGTGTATACCCTTTGATCCAGCAGTGTCTGTACTGGGCCTGTATCCCAAAGACATCATAAAAAAATGAAAAGGACCCACATGTGCAAAAATGTTTGTGGCAACCCTTTTTGTAGTGGCAAGAAACTGGAAACTGAATGGATGCCCATTAGTTGGAGGATGGCTGAATAAGTTATAGTATATGACTATAATGGAATATGATTTTTCCATAAGAAATGATCAGCAGGATGATTTCAGAAAAGCCTGGAAAGATTTACATGAACTGGTGCTAAGTGAAGTGAGTAGAACAAGAGAACACTGTATACAACAAGAAGATTATGTGATGATCAATTGTGAAGGATTTGGCTCTTTTCAACAATGAAATAAATGATTCAAGGCAATCCAATACACTTATGATGGAAAGAGCCATCTTCATCCAGAGAGAGAATTTTGGAGGCTTAATGTGGATCACAGCATAGTATTTTCATTTTGTTGTTTTTTATTTACTTGATTTTGTCTCTCTCATTTCCCCCCAGTTTTGATCTGATTTATTTTTTTTTCTTTGCACAGAGTGATAAATGCAGAAATATGTCTAGAAGAATTACACATGTTTAACATACATTGGATTACTTGCTGTCTAGGAGAGATGGGAAGTGTAAAGGAAAAGAGAAAAATTTGGAACAAAGGGGTTTACAAGGGTGAATGTTGAAAACTATCTTTGCATGCATTATGGGAAAAAAAAAAGCTATCATTAAAAAAAAAAAGATTTGTGAAAAACTGATACAACCAAGCTTAAAAAGAAAGCAGAAAACTGGGAAAAAATTTTATAGCAAGTGTCTCATTTCTCAAATATCTAGAGAATGAAGTCAAGTTTATAAGAATACAAGTAATTTCTCAATTGATAAATAGTCAAAGGATATGAAAGGCAATTTTCAAACGAAGAAATCAAAGCTATCTATAGTCATATGAAATAACGCTCTACCATTGATTAGAGAAATGCAAATCAGAACAACTCTGAAGTGGTACGTCAGGTGGTACCACCTAACACCTATTAGAATGGCTAATATGACAGAAAAGGAAATTGGAAAATGTTGGACAGGATATGATAAAAACTTGAAATATTAATGCTTTGTTGGTAGAATTGAATGTTCTTCAATCCAATTGTTCTGGAGAGCAACTTGAAACTATGCCTAAAGGGCAATCAAACTACGAGTACCCTTTGATCAAGTAATACCAATGCCCACTAATTAGAGAATGGCTGAACAACTTGAGGTTTATGAATATAATGGAATATTACTGTTCTATAAGAAATGATGAGCAATTTGATTTCAGAAAAACCTGGAAAGATTTACATGAATTGATGCTGAGTAAAGTGAGCAGAATCAGGAAAACATTGTACATAGCAACAATATTATATAAAGATCAACTATGAATTGACTTAATGACTTAGCTCTTCTCAGGAAATACAATGACCCAAGACAATTCCAAAGGACTCATGATACAAAATTCAATCCCCACCCAGAAAAAGAACTAGTAGAGTCTAAGTACAGATTGAAGCATAGTATTTTTACTTTATTGAATTTTTTTCATGTTTTTCTTCTTCTCAATTTCTTCTTTCACAACATGACAAACATGAAAATGTTTTTATATGATGTGTGTGTGTGTATATATGTGTGTATATATATATATAAACCCATATTAAATTTTTTACTGTTTTAGGAAGTGGGAAGGGGAAGGAAACGGAGAAAAATTTGGGGCTCAAAATTTTCTTAAAGGATATTTAAAATTGTCCTTATATGTAATTGGAAAAAAAAATACAGTTAAAAAAAAAGAAAGGCTATGACATCAAAGAGAAGGTCTCAGGAAGATTGAAAAATGGAAAGAATGGAAAAAGAAAAGATTAAAGATGAAAGGAAATTTACAGTTAATCCTTCCACACAGCAACTTTCCCTATCCCAGTTTGATATATCATGGGTCAGCATAAGAAATGAAACAGGAATTTTGGGGGAGTTTTGTATAAGCTGCAGACAACATGCAGAGGCCAGCAGATGACAAAGAAAAAGTTTAGAAACTCAAAAATACATAAAATATATGTATGTTCTTGTATAATGTCAACCCAAATTTTATATTAAGGTACTCTAAAAGCTCCCCATTTAAAAAAGGAAAAAAAAAATCAAGACTTTTTCTTTGGTATGGAGGCCAAAAAAACTTTTATGTGGATTTTCCAGATCACATGGGCACTGTGCCACTAAACTCCACAAGGTTGATGGGATAACTATTTCCTATGGAGGACATATTCCAGAGAGTCCAGTGGAGAGATAAGCAACTTTAGAGAGGAGCACTGGCATTTTTTACTTTTCCCTGCAAGCAGCCATCTAATATCCCTTTTCTCCCATATCTTCCTTCAAAACCTGCCAAATACTGAACTAACTCTGGTTAAGGCAGATGTTGATCTCATCACCTGTGTCTGTATCTCGGGGAAAGAATACTGCCAAAGTAAATGAACTTATCCACAGTATGCAAGATTGCTTTGTTTGCTGGAATGATGATTCCATGTGTGGATGATGAGGTGCTGACTGGTAGAGAACCTCTGTTTTCTTGATGTTTTTAGGCCAAAATTAGCACAAGGGACAAAGAATCAATCTACACTCTATTGCATCTCAGCCTCAGAGGCTGCACTGAATGCATAGTCATCTGCCAACAAAAAGTCCTGTAGCTATTCTCCCTCCATTTTAGTCTTGACTAGTAGGCTTTTCAAGTTATATTATTTACCATCAAGGCAGTAGCTGACTTCGATGGCATTTTTGTCCTCCATTGACAGCATTTGACATCACTGAAAACATGTCTTCTCTTTTATCTTTTTTCAGTAATAGTGTACGTAATTTTTTCTAATCATTTGGTGTTCTCTCTTTCAATAATCTTAAAAATTGACTCCTCCAATGCCTTCAAAATTGTGTGATATCTAGCACCAATTTTAAAAATTTCATTTATCTGATCTAAATGCTCTTCCTACTTTTATCTTAAGTAACATCCATACCTTTCAGTACACTACACCTCATAGTAGACTAGGAACTACAGTATCAGAAATCTTGGTTTAACAATTCAACAAAGATTTATTAAGCACCTACTATGTACAAGGTATTAATCTAAGTGTTGTGGAAACAAATGTAAACATGAAATGATCCCTGTCTTCTAGAAATTTACCATCCATGGGAAGAAAGAGTAAGATACAACATATACAGAGATAAATAAATACAAGACATTTTCTGGAAGGAGAAAAAGCTAATTTAAACTAGGGCAAATCAAGAAAGGCTTTGTATACGAGACTGAACTTTATCTGAGCACTGAAAGAAGCTCATAGAGTACCCTTTGGTTAAGAGCCTGAACAAAGACATGAAGATGGAATGCCAAATTTCAGGAATAGCTATTAGGCAACATTAGATGGTATTTTTAAATCAATAAGCTTAGAAAAGTAGATCAGAAATAGATCAGGAAGAATTTTAATTGCTAGGCTAGGGAATTTACATTTATCCTAGATGGCAAGGAAAACTTCTTTGCAGAGGAGCAGCAAAATAAGATAAATGATCTTGGGGTGACCTGACTAAATCAGATCTCATTCCAAGTTTTCTGTAGGCTGATTTTTTTTTTCCATCTTTATATTCTAAATTTACATTACTAGTGGCAGCCATGTTCTTGGTAAATTAAAAAAACAAAATTTGTCATTCAGTGACCAATCTAAGTAGTTATTAGGTATTCATTTGGACCTTACTCAAACTCCAGAACTTGTTTACTATGGGTACAGCTTTTAATAATCCAAACATAAAATATGACTAAATATTAACAAAGGCAAATAACTAATTACAGATACGGGCATCATTTCATAATTAGAAACCACACACTTAGGGTCAAAGGCAAAAATGTGAAGAGTCTAAAGAGGAGAAAACAACACTATATACGGTTTCAGCAATTCAAATTCGGAGTGTTCAAACAAGTTATTAATAGTGAAAAATTGGAAACAGACAATGGAAAAGATACGGACATGGATGTTTATTATTTTCTGAAGAATTCTTTAAAGCAACTGATGGGATACAAGCCGCAAGAGCCCAGAAGTCACTTTAACATCTAAAGATTTTAATTTCTCACCCAGAGAGACATGGCTGCCACTAGTAACATATTAAGAACACACCTATCTTTTTAAATGTTATATTAGATATGATTAGATAATGTAAGATTATAAGTGGTATCTTCTCACAAACTACTGGACAAAGATAGAAAGGAAAATAAGTCTGGAAAGCATGGCAGAAAGCCCAATTTAGCCAGGTCATCCCAAGAACATTTATTTAATTTTTGCCACTCTTATGCTCTATGAAAATAATAGAATCATATTATAAGAGAATTCCTCTCTCTTTATAAATACTTAGCTGAACCGAATGCCCCCCAAATACCATCTGATTAAATGAGGAAAGTCAACTCTTTGACAGCTTTAATAAAGGTAAATATTAGTGAAAGGTTAAAGTCCTGAATGAAACCTTCAAAAAGACATTAAGTATAATAACTTAATGATCTATTTTAAAATATAATTTATATTAAAAATATCTAAATGATGATAGAAAAAGAATACAAATGATTTCTTTAATTTTAAACTACCTTCCACTAAAATGACTCTCAGCTGACCCAGTAAGGAGAATGAAAAACTAAACTTTTTAGTTAAGTTTTAAAAGTTGAATAAAAATATGCCTTTGCCTGGTAAGACAAAGACTCCTTTCACCATGTACTGAAAAGCTCTTCTATAATAAGCTGCAATGAGTAATCTTGCAAATATGCATGTTTCAATAAATTAAAGTAATGACTGTTAATCTCAGGTAGACAGAATTCTCTTTCTACATTTCCAGGCACTTAGAAACTCAAGCTCTCAATGTTTCATACTTTAGGAAAACCTTTTTTTATAAAAATATAAATTATCAAAATAGATAAATGGTCTATGTGCTTTTCTATGACTCATATAACAATTCTCTTGTATTTTAATGTTTTCCTTTAAATATATTCCTTTTTAATATAATTACAATATAATTTGATCTTTTAAAGTTCATTTTACTAAAAGTTCAGGTACATGCATACTATGTAAAGCAGGGTATGCCCCATAATTGGGTGATAATTGACCCAAATGCAAAATTTAATATCTTCTTTTATTATCTAAGAACTTACTCTAGAGATGATTTTTAAAGTTCATGAGGGTCCAAGAAAAAGAATATATTTTAAAAGTGATTTCTATATTGTTACAGAGTTACTTTAAGCTATTAATCTAATTTGAGATCATGATGGTAATTAAAACAGGCTTGGTTGATGAATCAGAATTAGCAGCTAGCACAAAATAATTTCCAGAGGGTTCTCCAGGAGACTGAGATAGTCCATCAAAATAGATATTTTTTTTTAGGAGCTTGATATTTATAAATAAAGTCTATTAAATCACGGAGAAAGAATATTTATAAAGAATACTTCTCCACTTTTATGCTGTCAGATTCATAAATTTGTTTAATTTCAGAGCTAAAAGGGAATTTAACTGAAAGGGATGATTTAATCCAGTTCTTTCCTATATCTCAACAAAAAATAAATCCAGAGAGGTATAAGTGACTATCAAAGTCAAGGCAATGATTAAAGGTCATAATTCCTGGCTTCTAGTCCAATTCTCTTGCAGGACACATGCTGACTGCTTCACTTCTGCAATTCAATTTTTACAACATTTTGATATCCAAATCTGAGAATCTGGAATTTGAACTGGTTTGATAGTTAATCCTCTCAGTTTTCTCCCAAGTAAATTCTCATTTGGTCATCTTAATAATCAATAAAATTGATCAATAAGAATTTAAGTACCTACTATATGCCAGGCCTATTGCTGGGTACTAGGAATACAACAAAGGGTAAAAATATTTTTACTTGCAAGAAGCTAACTTCTTGTAGTTTAATGGGGGCAAAATACAAAGTAGTTAAATACCAGGTAGTCTGGGAAGAACACTAGCAATTGGAATCATGAAATGTTTGATGTAGAAGATAATACTTGAGCTACATGTTAAAGGAAGAGGGAGGCAGAAGGAATGAGTGAGGGCATTTCTGCCATATGGGATGGCCAGTGTCAAGGCACAGTGAGAGCTGCTTGTTTGCCTATAAAGGGCAGATTTAGGAGGCAGTAGAGAGGTTCTTCACACAGACTAGAAAAAAAGACTGGAGCCTGACTGGTTAGCATTTTAAAAGCTAAACAGAGGCGTTAAGAGTAGCATCCTCTGGTAGAGTAAATATCTTTCTTCCAGAGTTGCCAGACTATACTTCTAAGTTTGGTGAACCACCTCATAAATGTGTTAAAAAAGGAGAAAGGATAAGATATGATGGACAGGTCTTCTGGGTTAACATTAGCTAAGGCCAGTCTAGCATTTCAGGCTTGGGAATGAAATATTTATGGAACACAAAGTGTATTGTCAACCAATTAATCAACAAGCAATTCTCCCCAAGAAGCTTACATTTTAATAAGAAAGACAACAAATATGTACATACAAAAATATTGATTTGTACTTTCTTTGTATCCAGTGGCAGGCCAGAGCACAACAACTGGCATGCAGTCAGTGCTTAATAAGTGCTTGTTGACTTCATGACTTGGCATACATAGTACATGAAAGATAATCTTAGAAGGGAAAACTCGTGGGCTAACAGAGAAAGCCCTCTTTCAGAAGGTGGTATTTGTACTGAGTCTAGAGGGATGGAAATGAGAGAGCATTCCAAGCATGGGAGATCACCAGTACATAGGCCTGGACCAGAGACTGAGTGTTGTGTGGGAGGAATGACAAGTGCATTACAACATATATACACATAAAGAGTTACACACACACACACACACACACACACACACACACACACACACTCTATAGTACAAGTGATGATGAGCTAAATCTAAAAAGACTGAAGAGACAAGAAGGGGACAAGTTATGAAAATCTCTGTCAAAGAATTTTACACATACGATCATGGAACAACAGGGAGCTGCTAGGATTTACTGACTTTGGAGGCAACACTGTCAAGCAGCTACTAGACCTGAAGTCAGAAAGACCCGAGTGCAAATTCAGATTAGACACCCAGTTGTGTGACCTTGGACAAGTCACAACCTCGGTCTGCCTTAGTTTCCTCACCTGTAAAATGGAGATAACAATAACATCTAATTTCCAGGTTGTTGTGGGGATCAAACGATTTATTCAGCATAGTACCTGGCACACAGTAGGTTCTATATAAATAATATTTTTGTGGTTATTATTTTTATTATACTTCATAAAATATCACTTTGTCAGAGTTAAGAAAGATGGTCTAGAAGATGCTGAAACCACAGGTAGGCAGACCAATAAAACAACTGCTATAAGTGTCTATATAAAAGCTGATAAAGGAAGTGCTAATATAAGTAGAGAGAAAAGGATAATATAAATCTTGTAAACAAAGAAACAACATGATTTAGGAACTGATGGGATGTATGGAGTAAGTGAGACTACCAAACTTGTGTCCTAACTAAGAGAACAGTGGCACTCTCGATAACAGTTGGAAAATTGAGAAAAGGTGAGGCTTAGAGAGAAAAATAATGATTTCTGTTTTAGACATGTTAAGTTTTAGAAATCCAATTCACAAATGCACCAAAAATGGTGAAATGAAATTATAACAGAGGCTGTTAAAAAAATGGGAGTTTGATATGGAAAATTGGGAGGAGACGCCAAGATGACAGAGTACCAGGAAGTATATAGCCAAGTTTACCTACTTTTTCTTCACAATTTCTTCATAAAAAAATCTAAAAATGTACCAGTCCTAGTTCTGTCTAGAAATCCAAAAAAAAAAAAGTCTAAGTGAGTCATTTTTTTCCAGCTTAGAGTAAAATGGCAAGAAAGAGAGGCCTTGGGACACAGACTATGGCCAGAACCAGCCATGAGAGTCTTTCAGGTCAGTGAAAGAGGGGTGAAGTTGTATAGTGGAACCAAAAAGAAGCCTCAGGGTCCCCCCGAAAGGAATATTGTGCAGCATGTTGGAAACGGTGCAAATCTGCCATCTGTTTTTCACTACCTAGTTCCAAGTCAAGGAAACGGGGCAGACTGCTGAGGAATCTTGTACCTGCAGGTACCACTACAAAATGAGGACCAGGCCTGTGGCCCATTGAATTAAATTCAGTCCTATTAAAGGAGTGTGGGTCTGGCATAGCTGATGGTGCCTTGGAGTCAGGAAAACCTGTTTTGGTGTCCAAGGACGGCGGTGTGCTCTTGGGTACCCACTGAACTTCTTGGGCTTCAGGCAAGCATCCATGACTGGAGAGCAAAGAAGGTGCACTAGGGATTTCCTCATCTGTGACATCAGCGACATCACAGAGCGAGCCTCTGTTCCTACTCTATGACTCGGAGGTTAAAAAAGCAAAATGGAGCATTCCCTCTCTATACAAACTGAAGAATAGAACATATGTGCTGAAAAATAAAGTAATTTTGGTAGTGGGGCGGGGGAGAGGATGAGCAGAGAGCACTAATAAAGAAGATAACTGAGCCTCTGGAAACTGATGACATCATCAAGGAGACAGAACTGAACAGAAGGGAAGGCCCAAGACAGAAGGCATCACCTGCAGTTTCTAGTACATGGGTATTGGCCAGGAAAGGCGCCTGAGAGTCTTCTGGCTGAGCAAGGAGAGAACTGGAGACAAGAGGGTCACAAACACAGAGGGAGGGGAAGTGGTCTGCCAAGGCTAACAAGAGAGACTGGACTGAGGAGTGGGGAATGACAGAGCGGCCCTAGCAAAGCAGTGAGGCAGAAGTCATGAAACCTGAAAGGGCGGGAGAAGAAGGGGAGGAAATGGGTCAGGGGCATTTCAAACAGGAGAAAGGAGATGTCATTTGAAGGAAATCTCCCATCCAGCCAGACTGCTTAGGAATCTTCTGGGATAATGGCAATTAAACTTTTGCCTAGAACGCCTTTCTGTGGTCTTAGACCTTTGATATAATCAAAATTTGATATAAACAAAATTAACTGCTATGAAATCTTTCAAGGAATCTTGTATAACAAACATTTGTGGGGGCATTTTGCTGGAAAAGCTTTAAAAATCAACATTTTATGTAGTTAAATCAAAAACATTTCAATAATTGACAGAAAATAAGTCGTCCTCAATCTGGACCTTGCCGAGCAAATCCATTTCCTTTCCACACAGCTATATTCAAATACTTGAATCCTGTTTGGGCTGACATTGATTGAGTCTATGCAATTACATCTTTATAATCAGAGAATTCCAGATTCTTATTTCAGAACAAGGAACTAGGAGTAAGAACTGAAGTTGCTAGGGGGCAGATTTTGGTTTATCGTAAAGAAAAACTTCACAATCTGAGCTGTCCCAAAATGGTACAGGCGTCTTCTACATGTTGCAGATTGTTCATGAGGAGGATGAATGATTCCTTGTTAGATTCCACAGAGGAATCCTGAGCAGGTATACGTTGAATGTGTGGGGTCCTTCTAGCATACCTTTAAAATTCATAATATGATCATGCAACTGTTTCTTTCCAATCAGAACAGTGTAATTTATGTTTTTGAAAACAATGGATTTCTTGTAATCTCAAATCAATAAGCTCTTTTCCACATGAAGTGGGGCCTTGACTTTACATATTTCCCTTTTAATTGATATTGTTTCTTTAAATTCAGTGCTCCACATTATAAGAAAGCAAATACAAAAATAACATTTGGGAAATAATGAAAGTCTTAAAGAAATTCTTCCTAGAGAAACAGAAATGAAGCTAATCATTTATTAGTAATGAGGAAACTATAGACAATTCTATTCTTTCCTGGCTTTAAGCACAGTGATCACAGATTTAGAACTTTTAGAAACTTTAGAGATTGAACCAAATGTCCTCTGAAATTGCTTCCAACTCTTGAGATTCTTATATAAGAAAGAACTTTATTGTATTTAGTGATGTTAAAAACCAGAATGCTCTGCTTCATTAAATAAGAAATCCTCATCTTTGGAGAAGACCCTGAGAAATTGGATTATCCTGTGTCAAGACTGTTATAGAAGGGATTTGTTTATCATAGGGAAAAGTGGGCTAGATGTTCTCTAAAACAGTATCTTTTAAAAAAAATCATTGCTTCTGTTACTCCAACAAACCAATGCCTACCCAGTCTGCTGGCTTTAAAGAACAGCTATAAAATGTACATTGTTATATTTTAACATATTTAACATGTATTGGCCTACATTCCATCTGGGAGAGGGGGTAGGGAAAGGAGGGGAAAATTTGGAACAGGTTTTGCAAGGGTCAATGTTGAAAAATTATCCATGCATATGTTTTGTAAATAAAAAACTATAATTAAAAAAACCAAAATGTATGTTATGGGTTTCAAGTTTTTTGGAAGAAAAAAATAATAAAAACAAATATTGTAAAAGAAAAAAAAAACTATCACAAGACCCACAAAAGGAATAGAAATGTCTACATGAGTACCTTAGAAATGTGACTTGAACAACTCATGGAATGCCTCAAAGTCTTCTCATTCTGTAAGAAAAACAGATAGATGTTAGGGGGAATCTTATTATGGTAACACAAGAAATAATAAATTCATCAACTATGTTTTAAAACATTTATTTATGCAACCATTTATTACCTTATTCTCTCGGCCTATCTCCAACTGAACAATTAAAAAAAAATCTTTTCATAATAAATATGCTTAGTCCTGCAAAACAAATTCTCACACTAACCATGTCCGAAACTATATATTTCATTCTGCAGTTTAAATCCATCATTTCTCTGGCAGAGAAGGTAGGTTTTACCTTTAGTTCCTTGAACTTATGATTTATCATTGCACTGATAAAAATTCTAAAGTTTTCCAAAGTTTTCAAATCATCTTGAGAAAGAGCACGAAAATGTTTTTGTATTCATTCCACAACCGCTCACTGACTACCTACCTGCTTTACTGAAAGTATAGAGCTATGTGATTTGTTCCCTTTTGATCTGATCTTTCTTGTGCAGCATGAAGAATATGGAAATATGTTTAGAAGAACTGTACAGATTTAACCTATATTGGATTATTTGTTGTCTCAGGGAGAGCAGAGAGAAGAGAGAGGGAGAAAAAATTTGGAATACAAGGTTTTGTAAAGGCTAATGTTAAAAACTATCTTTGCATGTATTTGGAAAAATACAATACTACAGAAAAAATTAAAAGGCTGAAAAAATAGGAAAAAAAAGATAGTATAGAGCTAACATAATTTGGGTGACTCAAAGATTTAATTCAAAAGTTAGGAAGCTTCTATAATGCCCAAGGCACTGTCTTAAAAGCTGAGTGAGAGATAAAAATGACATGGTCAAGACCATCACTAAGCTTATAATTCAGCGAGAAAATACAACATATATAAAAATACTCGGAGTACATTGAAATACTTAGAGGTATAAATAAGTATTATATTAAATCTACTAAAGTTCACTGGATTCAGAGTTGTAAGGTCTAGTCTACTCCTACTATTTTATACATAAGGAACTTGAAAATCAGAGAATAAATGAAGATATAAAAGTTTTGAGGCATGGAACAAGATATATGAGGGAACTCACAACAGATAGTCTCAATTTTCTCAGAAAGCAGAAGGTATGTCGAGTGTTCAGAGAAAACTGGCACCTCTAGTGTTAGAGCTTGCTGAGCCCTTTTCAGGATCACTCATCTGCCTTTGATGTTCACCTTCACTCAATTCTCACTTGTGGCTCCAAGCTATAACATACATAGTAGTCACACTCCAGTAAACCATCTTGGCGGATGGGCTAAACCAGGCTGAGGGTAACCACAGGTCTCAAATCTATCAATAAATTAAGAGGATATCTATCCCAAGCATATGAAGACTTTCCTTGGAAGAACGGGTGGATAAGAACAATTTGTTCCAATGGTCACAAAGGTGATTGATGTAGGCACTGTGGAGTGCTTAGAGCCTGGTCAGGAATCAAAGGGTCATTTACTGCATCCTGAGCCATTGCTAGTCATCCCGGACTTTTGCCACTGGACTTGAGTGAGGCTGATGACTGTGCAATTCTGCCTTAAATGACCTTATCCTATCTAACTTTTCTATCAGAGAAACAAAGTTTTGTCTATATACACTATACATAATATAGTGAAAAGAGCCTGAACTCTAAACTCTTGAACTCTCAAGTCCTATGCTCTGTCCACCAAAGAGGCTGATGAAGACCACAAGATGTTGGCAAATGTTTGGAATGTTAACAATATCAAGTATAATGTCAGGGGTTAGAATGGAAAGAGAATGAATGGAGTCAGGAATTAAACTCCTTGAGAAAAGAAGGAGCATGACCTAAAAGTTGCTGATAACAGCAAATATTTGGAACAACAAATGAGAGAAGAAGCTTCAAAAAATGACAAAGCTGTGAAGAGATGGAGACAGAAGTAGGATTCTTGAGGCATCTATGAGGAACAAGAAACATGCAGCCAACTCCTCCCAGTCCAATATGGCAGGGCACAAGAGAGAAGGAGCAAAAGTAACTGCAAAAAGCAGCAAGAAATGGAGTATCCACTACATAACACTCTCACCTTCTTTGTTGTTGTTTGCTTGCATTTTGTTTTCTTATTCATTTTCTTTCCTTCAGAATCTGATTTCTCTTGTGCAGCAAGATAATTGTATAAATGTTTATATATATTGGATTTAACATATATTTTAACATGTATAACATATATTGGATTTCTTGCCATTTAGGGAAGGGGTGGGGGAAGGAGGGAAAAATCTGAAACACAAGGCTATGCAAGGCTCAATACTGAAAAATTATCTGTGCATATGTTTTGAAAATAAAAAGCTTTAATGGATGCCCATCAATTGAAGAATGGCTGGGTAAATTGTGGTATATGAATGTTATGGAATATTATTGTTCTGTAAGAAATGACCAGCAGGATGAATATAGAGAGGCTTGGAGAGACTTACATAAAGTGATGCTAAGTTAAATGAACAGAACCAGGAGATCATTATATACTTCAACAACGATATTGTACGAGGATGTATTCTGATGGGAGTGGATATCCTTGACAAAGAGAAGATTTAACTCAGTTCCAATTGATCAATGATGGACTGAAGCAGCTATAACCAGAGAAGGAACACTGGAAAATGAATGTAAACTGTTTGCATTTCTCTTTTTCTTTCCAGGTTATTTTTTACCTTCTGAATCCAATCCTCCCTGTGCAATGAGAACCGTTCAGTTCTGCACATATATATTGTATCTAGGATATACTATAACATATTTAACATGTATAAGACTGCTTGCCAAGGGGAGGAAGTAGAGGGAAGGAAGGGAAAAGTCGGAACAGAAGTGAGTGCAAGGGATAATGTTGTAAAAAATTACTCAGGCATATGTTCTGTCAATAAAAAGTTACAATAATAAAAAAAAAGAAAATAAAAAGCTTTAAGAAAAAAATAATACATTTAAAAAAAGAAAGAAATGGAGTATCTTCTGAATAAAGCCAAGTTAGGAAACAGAGATTAAAGGAAGAAGGGACACCAAAAAAGAGAGGAAGGAAAAAGAATGGGAAAGAATGCTGTTATACAAGGCAAAGGAGGGAGGAGCACCAGGCAAGATGGGGGTAGTCAATTAGTGTAAAATACTGTAAGCAGGCAAAGGTCAATGAGGATTGAGAAAAAAGATTGAGGATCACCAGTGACTTCTGAAAAAACAGCTTGAGTAACATGATGCAGATGGAAGCCAGTCTTCAAGGATGTTATTGTTTTGATACACACATCACAACAAGGAGGCAGAAGAACCATAGTAGTTAATGCTTTTTTTTACATCTATATCTAACATAATAAATATGTTTTGTTGTTGTACTGCAGCATCATGAAATTGTATTTATTGAGACCTCTCACAAACAAGGCAACATGTCTTACATTTTATAGAGCACACCATTATCTTTCCCCTAGAACCTAATAATCTATGTCTCATGTCTTATATGTATAAAATAAAGATAATAGTTGGCAACAAGGCTAAGTGACAATGTACATAACTTCTGTACTAACATGGCCAAGTGACTTATCTATAGTCTGGGTGTAGATGGTTCTCTTTCTCTGAAGAAGCGATGCCAGGAGAGAAGGGAGAAGGGCTGAGGAGTGTTACTCCATTCTCCAGATTATCAGAGAGAAATGTAATGTTCCTTTAAAAAAATCTTTGTAGTGAAACCAAGGACAAAAACAAATCTAAAGGAGAAAAGAGGAATCTTCCTTGGTCTCTGTGTTAGGAAGCTGGAGGACAGAAAACTGTGACAAATGAAAAAATAATTCTTGTAGCTAAGCAACAGACAGGATGTTATTCCTGAAAAGGAAGAAAGTAAAACCTTTTAAAAGTAATTTCCTGTTCTCCAAGGAATGATGCTGCTGATCTAAAGGTACTCTCAGGTGAGAAGATATTCAGTAGAAGTAAGAAAGAGAGAGTACAAATTATGATCGCTAGCGATAGTGCTGATAAGCACCAATACTGAGCATAATATCTGTGTACATAAAAACAAAAGAAAACTTGTTGTCTTTCCAGGGCATTTATCCAGGATGTGATAGGGAAACTCCTGAGACTTGTTCAACCTGACAACTACTATTCATTTCTGTGATTCACATGTGCAAAAATGACATGATCAGAAGGAATCTAGAAAGAACTACTAAAGTTTATGAAGTATGAACACAGGGAGTTTTTTTTTTTCCCTTTATTTTTTAAATCGCTGCTGTCAAACAAAAACAAGGGTTTCATTAGAGAAAGGAAAAGTATTGCCTCTTAAGAAAATTGCATCTGAGAAGAATGTGGGACAAAGTTCGCCTAACAAGGACTAGTTGGAAAATGATGCAGAATTAAAAGGGGTCTCAGAGATCAGTTGGTTCACATAGGGAAACAAGCCCATAAATGTAACTGGTCTGATAAAAGACATGGTCAAGCTGGGACTTGAACCCAGACCTAGAGGTCTTTCCACAGCACCAGGCAAATCACAACAACTTTTAAGATGAAAGATGAGGGAGTGGGGTGGGGAGAAAACTGCCTATGGATATTAGGGCAACAGATCTACTTTCTAACCACACATCCCCATTTGGTACTTGTCAAGTCGATTTCTGAACCCAAAAGTAGGACTACAATTATCACTGTTAAAAGTCATTTTATTCATAAGTTCTGCCAACACTCTAGCTGTTTAAATCATCTTTTTTCCCTGCTGTCATATGATTTGCTTGGTATCTCTTGAAGCTTTTAGTCATCTGCAGCTCTGATAAGCATGACTTCTATGCCTCCACTCAAGTTACTTATAAAAATGTGACACAGTACAAGGCCAACCACAGATGCCTGGTCTCTGAGCCTCCTCCTGGAAGTTTCCTTAGGAGTGAGGTCTATAAAAGTGAACCTAAAAATAAATAAATAAATAAAAATAAAGGCCCAAGGTCTAGCCATTCAACTACTTCTTAATCCACCTAAGATGTATGATCCACTTATCCATATGATGTCATGTGGTCAGCTAAGCATACAGGATTCTCCAATTCTACCAGTTAAGAGCCCTGCCAAAAAGGAAGCGTGGTAAGTCTGACCTGATCTGGAGGAAGGACTGGCTTTTCATGATACCTATTATCTTTTCTAGAAGTTGGCTAACTATGCCCTAAATAATCCATTCCAAAATTTTTTGGTCAGGAATCAAGATGGCCCAGCACTGGGCTGTTATTACTTGTTGACTTTGTTAGAATTCTTACAAGGTGCTAAGTCAGTTATCTAATTTAACATGGTACTTAACAGCTCATTGATGTATTTAGTACTTACTCATTGGAGTTCTACAAGATTCGCAAGTCAGAGAGAAGTGGATAAGATTCACAAGTCAGAAGCCCACAATCCCACTCTTGGAAGAGGAGTCAACCTTTGAGTTCACATCTCTAAAAGAGCATATAAAAGGACAAGCCCCCTGGGAGCACTCTGGGAGATTGAGAAGCCAGGATTCAGTTGGGCAGAAGGAAGGAAGACAGAGAAGTGGTGGCAGGCTGTCCTGTGGAGAACACTGAAGCCAAGATCCGGAAGGCCTCCAGAAAGCTAGCTGAGCCCCAGAAAGGAGATTCAGAATCTAGAGATAATAAAGGATGTGGACTTTAACAGCTGGCTGTATTTGAGGTAATTATTATACAGAACTGAAACTAAGACTGCCTCCTAAAGCCCCCCAAGAAACCTGGCTCACAGAGAACGATTATATTTTAGAGAAGAGAAATTACAGACTTCCTTCCTTTTTAAAAGAATTAGAATTTCTGCCCTATCTCCCCTCTTCTACACAGCCGCTGATGAGCCCTTTGATGAAGGAACAGAAAATGATTGTTGAGAACAACAGACACTAAATAAAGACAAGGTCTTAGGTAAGAAGTCAAGAGAGAGGCTTTGGGAAGAGAGCAGCACTGGTGAGGAAATCCAAGAAGTCCAGTTTGGCCAGACAAGAGAGCACAGAGAGCATTATGGGCAAAAAGATGGAAGGAAGTCAGAACCAGGGTGTAAAAGACTTTAAATAGTAATAGGAAGACCATACAACTACTTCTGACTGTCAGGGTTCCTCAATATCTAGTGCAGACACTTTGTTCTCCTTCAGACAATAAGAGCTCAGAATTCTGGAGCAGTCCCCTACTAACATCATGCCATTATTTCTCAAACCCTTGGGATAGGTCTCATTAAAATCCAATAGAGGAGGCTTTCCTCCAGGGAAGCCAAGGGAAAAAAAAAAAAAAAAAAAAGAAAAGGCAAGTCAAATTGGTACCAGACTCCTTATAGCTGCAACCCCCTCTCACAAAACAGTCTCAGCTCTTATTTTCCTTTATTCCAACACATGGGACAAGAACAGTAAAAGAATATAGCACTGTATTTTTGTTTTTTACTTCTCAGGTTATTTTTACCTTCTTTGTAAATCTGATCTTTCTTGTGAAGCAAGATAACTGTATAAATATATATATATACATATATTGTATTTAACATATGCTTTACCATATTTAACATGTATGGGACTTCCTGCTATCTAGGGGAGGAGGTGGAGGACAGAGGGGAAAAGTTGAAACAGAAGTTTTTGCAAGGGTCAATTTTGAAAAATTACCCATGCATATGTTTTGTATATAAAAAGCTATAATTAAAACAAACAAGAATATAGCACAAACAAAACAACATTAAGTGTATGTTTACCATGTGACACAGCAGCTAAGTTATTTTAAGCGATGATAGGCAAATTACCAAATATATATGTATATGTATATGTATATGTATATGTATATGTATATGTATATATATTTTTAAATACTACAGTAGCCAATGGTAATAGGAGATTTCAATATTTGAATAAAGGTAACAGATAAAAGGAAGTACTGAGGGAACAAGCATTTTTAAGCTCCTAATGTGAGGTAGGTCCTTTGGTGTGCTTTATATACTATTTCATCTGATCCTCACAACTGTTAACTTCGTTTTATAGTTCAGGAAACTAAGCAGACAAAGGTTAAGTTTGTTCAGGGTCATACAACTACTCAGTGTCTGAAACTGGATTTAAACTCAGATTTAAATCAGCTCTATCTACTGTGCCTCTTAGCTGGCTCCTTCTCATCTTCAGCATCTAATGTTCAAAGCCCTTTACAGCACCTTTTCATTCTTCTCACACATCCAATAACAGTTCTTCCTCAAACAAGACATTCCATCTCCTGACTGGTCATTTTCATTGTCTGTTTCTATGCCTGGAACACTCCCTCCTCATTTCTGCTTTCTGGCTTTCTTTAGATCCCAGCTAAAATGTCACCTTCTATAGGAAATCTTTCCTGGTCCCTCTTAACTTTAGTGCCACCTGTCTTTTGATTATTTTGTATTTATTCTGTATGTAGCTTGCTCGTACACATTTGCCTTGTCTCCTCCGTTACACTGTGAGCTTCTGGAGGACATGGACTATATTGCCTTTCTTTGCATCCTTTGCTTAGCTCAGGCCTCGGACACAAGGGCCCTTAACTGTGCTTGACTTGGTGTTTATGCTATTCAAGGTTCATCAGAAGATCATCCTCTGGCTATCACAGAATCAGAGTAAAGGAGCTAGAAAGGCCTTTCATCTTATATTTGCGCTCTCTCTCTCTCTCTCATATCTCTCTCTCATATATATATGAGAGAGAGAGAATGAGTGTGTACACACACACACACACACACACACACACACACACACACACACATATATTTTAAATAAATGTGTGGTAAAATAACACCAAAAGGCACAGATTTGTAAAGGCCAAAAGAAGGGACCAGGCCTTCTGAAGACAAATTCAGTCACGTTCTACTGCACTGCCAATATTTCTCCTTGTGTGGATATAAGAAGCTGTGAACAAATTGTTGGATGAACTAGTTTGGACTTAGGGCAGACTTCTAAAAGGGATTACCAAATAAAACACATTTCTAGTAACTGCATGATACTATCACAAAGTCTGTTTAAATGTTAGAGCACAAAGAAATTTTAAAAGGTTTCAAAGGCATATATAATAACAACAATACTTATTAGCATTTATAGAGCATTCGAGGCACTGGGACTTTAAGCATTTAGTAACTTGCTCAAAGTCCAAGAGCTAGTAAATGACTGAGGCTGGATTTCAATTCAGATTTTCTTGACTTCTGGACCAGCAGCTAGCTATTCATTATCCCACCTAGTTGCCTAATAAACAAGTGATTTATAAAGTATAACAATAAAGTTAGTGATGAATAAAGAAAATAAGAACAAAAGATACAAACGGAAATTAAGTAATGGTATCAATCCTGAATAATGAATAGATCAAAGCCAAAAACAACAAAACACAAATAATGATGTTAAAGACATTGAAAACAATGAAACAGTGTATCAAAAATTTCTGGATGCAACTAAAGTGGTCCTCAGTAGGAAATTATATCTCTGAGAAATTAACAAAACAAACAAACAAACAAAAAAGGATTAAGGAACTGAGCATCCAATTTAGAAGACTAGAAAATTAACAAATTAGATACAAAAGGACAAAAAATTACTTGGTAAATTAAGAGGAGAAATAGAGAAACTGAGTAACAAAAATCACAACTCATAAACAAAACTACAAGCTTTTATAAAACACTAACAAAGATTAAGAGGAGGAAAATCAAATTATTAAAATGAAAAATTAGCAAGATGCATTCACAACAGATCAAATTAAAAGAATTATCAGAATTGTTTACTAAAGAGAATTTTATGCCATCAAAACATAATTCAAAGAAAGCAAAGAATATGGAAAATTTTGATATATTTGACAAAAACATAAGTGAAAATTTCCCAGATATCTAAAAACTGGAAGACACATTGAAAAATAAAAAGAACTACTCCCCTACTGAAAGAAACCCCAAAATGAAAACTTCCAGAAGAAAGAAATTGTTTTAAGTACCAAGAAACTACAATCAACACCACACAACACCCAGAAGCTTCTAATGTAAACAAGGAGATCTTGGAATACAGCATTCCATAAATCAAAAGAACCAAGAATAACTTAACATAAAAGTTAAGTATGATCCTATGGGGGGAAAATGGGTCTTTAATATTAGAGGATGCTCAAGAATTCCTGATAAAGAAACCTGTGCAAGAATGTTAAAATGAAAAACACAAACTAAAAAGGAGGATAAAAGAAAAAGAAGCTGAATCAATTCAGTGACAAGCACTACACTAAGTACATCATACATTTAATCTCATCTGATCTTCACAACAACCCTGGGAAATGGGTATTATTCCCATTTCACAGTGGAGGAAACTGAGGCAGATAGGTGAAGTGAGCTAATTAAGGTTGGATTAGAGTTATAAACTCAGTTCTGTATGCATATAGTGCAACATCTGCAGCATGTAGCAACTTGTCTGGTACATAGTAGGCATTTAATAAATACTTCATGAGAGACTGACCCAGATTCTTAGAAAAAGAAAGAAACCTAGAAAATTAAATATATGTGTACAAGTGGAAGGGGCTGTAAGATGATAAAGAAGAAGAAAGGAGTGTGTCTTCAGAAAGTATTGATAATGGGTAAAAATGCTCTAATTTACTACTATTGAAAAATACTAATTAAGGCAACTCAGAAGATCTATCTTCACCCCCAAAGAAAAGTGGCATGTTAGAGGAACTAAGAGAAAACAGGTAAACTGATGAACTGTCAATGGAATTGTGAACTGGTTCAACCCTTCAGGAAAGCAATCTAGAAAGTCACCATCCTTTTACCCAGCCAGAATTGTGTATGTACAAAAACACTTATTAAAGCTGTCTCTGGGGTGGCAAAAAACTAGGTGTTTATCAAATAAGAAATAGTTAAACAAATAATAGTATAAAAATCAAATGGAATTGTGTCATAAGAAATTATGAAGGGAATCCTTTCACAGAAGCTCTTACTGTCAGGGGAGTAGAACCAAGATAACAATGGATACTACAAAAACATCATAGAAATGAACACTTGAAAAACTTCACAGCTCTAATTAATGCAACAATCAAACAAGTTTCCAAAGAACAGATGAAAAACACTACCTATCTTTTTTTTTTTTTTAAAGAGCTTTTTATGGATAATATGTATGGATAATTTTTCAACATTGACTCTTACAAACTCCGTGTTCCAAATTTTCCCCTCCTTCCCACCATACCCTCCCCTAGATGGCAAGTAATCCAATATATGTTAAACATGTTAAAATGTTAAATCCAATATATGTGTACAAATTTGTACAAGAAAAATTAGATCAAAAAGGAAAAAAAAATGAGAAAGAAAACAAAATGCAAGCAAACAACAAAAAGAGTGAGAATGCTATGTTGTGAACCACACTCAGTTTCTACACTCCTCTCTCTGGGTGTAGATGGCTCTCTTCATCACAAGATCATTAGAATTGATCTTAATCATTTCATTGTTGAAGAGAGCCATGACCATCAGAATTGATCAACATATAATCTTGTTGCTGTGTACAATGATCTCCTGGTTCTGCTCATTTCACTTAGTATCAGTTCCTGTAAGTCTCTTCAGGCCTCTCTAAAATCATCCTGCTCATCATTTGTTATAGAACAATAATATTCCATAACATTCATATACCATAACTTATTCAGCCATTCTCCAACTGATGGGCATCCACTCAGTTTCCAGTTTCTTGCTACTACAAAAAGGGCTGCCACAAACATTACTACCCATCTTTTGACAAAAAGGTGACAAATAAAATATGCAGGATGGCAAACATGCTTCTAGACATAGGCAAAGCAGGAGTTTGTTTTTCTTGACTATGCACACATTTGTCACAAAGCCTTTGTTTTTCTTCTTTTATTGGAGGAGAAAGGAAGGAAGGAGACCTGGAAGATGACCTGGTTCTGTTCTGAGAGTTTTAAAAGAAGAATGAGAAGGGAGTGAAAAAAAGAAATCACAATAACAAAAAGGAGGAAGAAGGGGTGGAAATTGTTATTTCTCATAATTGGGACACATGAGAAGAATATACAAAAACATGGAGAAAGAGTTGAGGCAAGTTCAAAGTAAAAGAACTTTATGCATCTGAAAAAGACAAAAGAAAGGTTAAGCCACACAATTAAGTATAAAAATAACATCAAACTCAATAGGAAAATCAGCAGAGATAAGGAAAAATGAAAGAGGTTAAAATTAGAGAGGCTCAAAACAAATTTTCTGATCCTGAAGGCAGTATTAAAAAATGCGAGAAAAGAAAATAACTTGGAAGTACTAACAAAAAGAACTGGAAATTTAGGGGATGCCCATCAATTTGGGGAATGACTAAATATGTTGTGGTATACACAATGATCTAAAACAATTCCAATAGATTTGTGATGGAAAATGCTGTCCACATCAGAGAAAGACACATGGAATCTATATGCAGATCAAAGCATTCTATGTTTTCCTTCTCGTGGTTTTTCCATTTTGTTTTGATTCTTATTTCATTGTATGAATCATGTAGAAACATAATTAATATATAACAAACCTATATCAGATTGTTTGCTATTTTGGGAAGGGGAGAAGACAGGGAAAGAGAAAACATTTGGAATTAAAAATCTTATAAATGTGAATGTTGAAAATCATCTTTACATGTAACTGGAAAAAATAAACTATTAAGTGGGAGAAGGGAAGAAGTGCCGCCAATCAATGGATCAGTGGCCGAATAAACTGAGGTAAATGGTTGCAATAACATTAATGCATTGCAAGAAGTGATTAAAAGATGTCCTAAAAATCCTGGGTAGGATAAACTGAAAGTCAAAATAAGCAGGCAGGAATAATTTGTACAAGGGGCAACAAGTTTATAAAGAAAAATACATCTGTAAGATTTAACAACTCTAATCAATGCAACGATCTGTTTTTAGAAGATTTATGAAATGTCACCAATTTCCCGAGAGAGGGTGACAGCCTCAAGAGAGAAAAACAAGAGCAGATACATAGAATCTGTGGATTCATTTGGTTTCATTTGGGGGGCATTTTCAAAAAAGGAGATATAAGTATTTCATAGTCAAAACAACTTGAAAAAGAGATCTAGAAGAAAAACTATCTGAATGCTATGACAAAACAGTAACAACAAGAAGATCCTATTTCAAAAATCATTAAAAACCAAACCAAACAAAACCCTCAACCTTGCCCAAATTGCTCTGAATCAGAAAGCAAAGTGAAAATCGAAAGAATTCTCTGATTATCTCCTGAAAGAATTTCCAAATGAAAACTGTGGGAACATTATAGTCAAAAGACAATTTCCGTACCAAAAAAAAAAAAAAAAAAAAAAGTACAAGCAATCATACAAGATTTAGCAGCCATCATCCTGAAGGAACATTTCAGAAGGCAAAAGATGTAGGCTTGCAATAGAGAACAATTATTCAGTAAAATGGAGTATAATCCTGTATTGAAGAGGGGGAGAAAGGAAGGAAAAGGGAAAGAAGACTCGGACACGAAGAATAATGACACCAAGGTCAATGAGATGTTGCCAGTTTAAGAGCCTGGCATTCACACAACAACCTACCCCTTCCCCCCCTCCCTCGGATATTTAAGAATCTTATATTCACAGAGCCCTATCTGAGAATTATCTGCCTCAGTCACTGTCACTGATTCCCCATATGTTATCCAAATCTTCCTAAATTCTACTTCTGACAATGGCTGATGACTTCACTTGCTCTTAGTTTTCTTGATAAAGGGCTGGCTTCTGACCCAAGTATATTCTGAACTACAATGTTGATCCAGCCCTCTGATGGTCTTGGTCTTCTACAGAAAGCCTTTTCTGACCCATATTGCTAAAGCCTTCCCTCTCAAGATTACCTCCATTTTATCCTGCATATCTGTCTTGTAAATTAACATTCCCATGTCCATCGGCAATTTTAATGTCCATTAGAAAATGAACTCCTTGAAAGTAGGAACTGTTTTTGCCTTTCTTGGGCAGAACTAAGCACAGTACCTCCCCAATAGTAAGCACTTAAAAATCAACACTAACCAATCCTTAAGTTTTTTCATATGTAAAGTGATATTTTCAGTAACTGGTTTTCTTGCGCTTTAGCCATTATCCTTCAACTCTAAGGAAGTCCATCAGCAAGCTGCTACGCTCAAGTGCTTCTGTCCTTTATTAGCCTAAGAAAACTTGGAAAACTCAAGAGCTACATTTAGGTTAACCTGATATACAAAAGTACCAAAAATCCTATTTGGGCTCATAGCACCTGCATGACACCATTAAACCATCATTCTGAATACTAATTATTGTAATACAATGTGTCATCACATAAAGATAGAAAAGGAACCAAGAAAATATGTAATGCATTTTAGATTTCCATTGAGAGGGTAACAAGAAAAAAATCTGATTGCTAGGCAGAAAAATTCTGGCTATCTTGAAAATGTCTTTGTGTGGAAGATTTCCTTCTTTGAAAATGCTGCATAAATAAATTCTTGCCCTTTTTCACTTTTTGCAATAATTAGCAGGGACTAACATTTATCTGAAAAGCAACTTTAAACATTTCAGTGAAACCTTCATTAATAAAGAAGATATACTTCAATGATGTATTTTGTTGTCAGAGACTTTAATAACAAAGAATAAAAGAGGATACTTTACTCAATATCAGAAAATTGTGTTCATAAGAAAAAACAATGGCTGACATTATATAGTACTTCAAGGTTTGCACACAATGTCACATACATGACCTCACCAGGTACCAAGAGGTAGGGACTACAGGTGTTATTTATCATTCCTATTATACAAATAAGGAAACTGCGCCTTAGAAATTCTATTTTCAATTCATTCAGTAAACATTTATTAAGCACTTCTTAGTGCCCAGGCACTGTGCTAAGCATTGACAGATACAAATAAGAAAAAGAAGGATAGTTCTGCTCTCAAGGAGCTAATGATTTTATAGGAGAAGGCAACATACAAAAAGAAGCTGAGCAGGAAGTGAGATAGGGAGACCAGAAGGGGAGGCATGCTCTTCTGTGCAGCAGAAATTAAGCATAGTTGCTGCTGCAAAGTGCAAAGGGATCTGGAAAATTCAGATGTGAGTTCTCTGTAAAGTAAGGTTTTGGGGAGGAAGGGTTCAATGACATGACCACAGTCACCTAACTAATGTGTCAGAAGAATTGGAAACTGGGTTACACTGGACATTATATTAATCCTTCTTTCTATCTAATCTGCGTCTAGATTACTGAATATTTCATAAAACATAATCTACATCCTAAAATACTGGGACAGAAGAAAGGGGACCCATCTGACATTAGGAGCTAAGCAGATATGTGCTGCTACATAGCATTTCCAATAGCAAAAGCATGCTGGTCCTGGACTTGTTCTGCTGGGAAGAAAAGAGATCATAAACTGGTGCCATCTCACTCCTCACCCTAATTTAGCCACTGTAAAAGGATCAAATTTACACTGGGATGGTTTTATGAATATGATTTCGCCTACAATTTTTCATCACTTGTTTGTCAGTGCAAAATTCTCTTAACAAGGAACAAAGCATTTTGTTCCACAATTACAGAAAAAAGGATGTTTCTTAGGTCTAAGGAGGTTTAATTCATTCACACTAAAATACAACCACAAATGAACCCATTCATATTTGGCTCTGTTATAGCTATAAAGAGGCACTTGCAGATATAAATATCTAACTTCAAATCCTTCCAAATTCTATAGAAGCCCAAGGGACAACACCAGAGAATGGCATGGAATCGTAACTTCATAACTTGGTTTTCTCTGCTTCTCTTCATTGTGCAGAGAAACTGTGAGCAGAGGAGCATTCAGTTCTTCCTAATATGTTTTTCTTTTTTCAACATTTCTGAACTTATCAATCAACAGCTATTAAGGATAAAACTAATAGTTCTTTCCTGTTTTTATCTTCATTCTCTCTCAATCCTACCCCATCCATGTCTCATTCCAATCCTGGCCACTCTTCCACTGTGTGCTTTGTAATTCTGGAACCAAAGTGAACAAATTTCCTTTTCCCTCACATTCTTTCCAACTGTTAAACCTTACTAATATGTAACACCCTGCTAAAAATATTGCATCTCCAGTTTTCCTCTCTGGTATTGGCTGTACATTTCCTTGCATCCCTTAATGCACTAATCTTGAAAGGGAACTTGGAATACTTTGGGACCCTACTGTCACTTCCAGACTCAACCTTTACCTCCATCACTCAGCAACCTTTTCTTTTCTGTAGTCCATTCAATCAAAATTTCTACTACACTCAAATTATGGTACCTGCAGTAAAGTGAATCTCTCATTCTAGTCATTCTCTTTCCTTTCTTAAAGAGTTCAGAACCTAATTCACCATCTTCTTCCCAATTCCTGTCCTTATACTAAGAAACTTTAATATTCCTATTTCTCAACCTCCTTAATCAATGCAGAACCTATTTCTTCAATACTACCTCTTCTACATGTTTTTCAGTCATTCAATCATGTTTGACTTTTTGTGATCCCATGGACCACATGGGTTTTCTTGGCAAAGATACTAGAGTGGTTGCCATTTCCTTCTCAAATAAATGAAAATGAACAGAGGTTAAATAACTTGTCCAGCAGAAACAGCTACACCCAAAGAAGGAACACTGGGAAACGAATGTGAACTATTTGCATTTTTGATTTTCTTCCCGTTATTTTTACCTTCTGAATCCAATTTTCCCTGTGCAACAGGAGAACTGTTCGGTTCTGCAGATATGTATTGTATCTAGGATATACTGCAACATATTTAACATATATAGGACTGCTTGCCATCTTGGGGGGGGGG